>CM034152.1:676836550-677066293 GCA_019776745.2 Taxus chinensis
TGCAAGAAATTGCACTCTTCGATAAAAGATAATACTAGCAGGCTTCCATTGCACCCAATTTTGGTCGACAAAACCATTTATGTAATGGGGATTGGACTTCAGCGGGGCATCAACCCAAACTCAGCAAGGCCACCAGGGATTCTCACGGAAACAGACTATTTTTACCAAAGTGGACCGAAGCAAATAGCGTCAAAGAGCAAATGAGTCTAAAATATAGACTTTTATGAAGGACTCGTGACTAGGTTGGGTGTTACCGGCCAATATCATATTCAGACAATGCAATTTGGCTTCATAGGTCAAGATTACAAGAATGGGAATGCAAGACGGAATATATTGAGCACATCTAAAATTATTACCCATAGGGTAATGGGCAGGCAGAGTCACGAAACAAGAATTGCTAAGAATCATTAGAAGGAATCTGGATGGAAAACCAAAGGACATGGCATACCAAGCTAAATCAGCATGTGGGCTGACAGGATAACGCCACCAAAGAGGTCTACTAGTATCCCCTACAAGTTGGTCTAGGGGAGAAAGAGGTAGTATTGCTATATCATTAGAATCCAACATTGGAGCTCATGAAAGTAGTTTGGGGGGGGGGGAGTTGTCTAGTTTGAGCCAATGGAGGTCGGTATGCAGAGTTGATGGAATTGGAAAGCACAAAAGAAATAAGAGGAGAACATGCAGTTCTGAGATTGCAAAGGATCAAGCCTTAGGTAAAAAAGAGGGGGTGATAATAAGGCAAGAGCAAGGACCTTCCAGGAGGGGAACCTAGTTCTGAACATGGGATGCAGATTGGGAAAAACCAGGAAAGCATTCCAAGTTTGATGCCATTTTGGAGTGGCCCCTACATGGTCACGGGATGTAAAAGTATAATGCCTTCCAATTGTCTACATTGGATGGAGAAGACTCCCCAATTCCAGTTAACGGAATCTACCTTAACACATTGCTACTAAAAGGAAAAGGTTTACCCTTGTAAATATTAGCCTAGATTTAAATTCCTCTAAGTGCGTATGCACATTGTCTTGTTGTAGTTAGGTTTCAATTTCCCTAAGTGCTCCGGCACAGGTTTTATTGCTCTCAGGTTGAATTTCTACAGTTCAGTATGCCCTTGAAGAAGGAGCTGTGGTATCAAGCCCAGGATCAGGGATCAAGCTGGTTTCAGGTTATTGCTTATGACTCCATGCCCAATGGATTGCTAAAAGGCCACTGATCTTTTACCTAGCAGGCAGGTGATCTCATTAATTCACCAAATTGTTGTATATATATCTCCCCCCAGGTAGATATAGACAAACGGAAGAATATGGAAATCAAAGAAACTTAGACCCCGACATTTATTGCGTCACCTGTAGGCAAGAGTGTTGACACGAAGATGGATGCGCCAAGGCACAGGTAAAGGGTGCAAAACAAAGAGTGTCGACACAAAAATGGATGCGCCAAGGTGTAGTTAAAGGACACACAGCAAAGAGTGTTGACACGAAAATGGATGTGCCAAGGCACAGGTAAAGGGTGCACAACAAAGAATGTCAACACAAAAATGGATGTGCCAAGGCGCAGTTAAAGGACACACAGCAAAGAGTGTTGACATGAAAATGGATGCACCAAGGCACAGGTAAAGGGTGCACAGCAAAGAGTGTCGACACAAAAATGGATACGCCAAGGCGTAGTTAAAGGGCACATAGCAAAGAGTGTTGACACGAAAATGGATGTGCCAAGGCACAGGTAAAGGGTGCACAACAAAGAGTTTCAACACAAAAATGGATGCGCCAGGGTGCAGTTAAAGGACACATAGCAAAGAGTGTTGACATGAAAATGGATGCGCCAAGGCGTAGGTAAAAGGCACACAACATGGAGTGTCGACATGACAAAATTCGTGCCCAAGGCATAGGTAGAAGGCGCACGTCAGAGAGTGTCAAAACAAATGTGGATGTGACTTTGGCACAGGTAAGAGAGTGTCGACACAAATGTGGATGCGCCTTTGGTGCATCTTTAGGAGGCATAAAATTTTGAGCACTGACAGGAAGCAGACCCTGACCCAAATATTTAGACGGCCATAAATTTTCACAGAAAGCTCAGATTCATGCAAGGTTGGACTTTTTGGAAAGCTTACGAGGTCCTCTATCCAACTATGACTGGATATCTTTAATTAGGTGAGAAAAATTTCTTTAAAATTCAAAATACAGTTCACCACTTTTTGGGTTTGCTATGGTTCTCACCTACCACCATAATGAGATGAATTAAATGCAACCTAGAGGTGGTTGGGGTAGATTTGGAATTCCTCTATCTTTTCTCTCATTCTTCCTATAAATTGTAAGGAGGGGCTTCTTTCTAAAGGTTGGACATTCTTGTTTTGCCCCTCCCTTCTTCTCTTTGGCAGGTGAATTTGTGGAGTTCAAACCTCCCATCTAAAACTATAATGCAACTTTGCCTCTTGGAATTTTGTAGTGTGCTGTATCAATCTTTGGAGCAAATAATGCATGTCTGTGGATGATTCTCAACCCTCTTTGTGTTCATTTTCATCCTCGTGATCTTTCACTGAAAATATGGTTATCTGTGCATGATCTTGCATTACATTTTAATGGTTTGTGTTTATTGGCAAGACAGGTGTTCTTCATTCCTCATTGCATCACCTTTGTTAGTTTAGGTTTATTTTTTATGCATATTCTTACCCTGTCTCCTTGGAAAGTTAGATTAGGTTTTTTGAGTAGACCCTCTACATTTTTATGTGCGCATTTGAATAGAGGAATAGGAACCGGCCTTCTTCTGGAGAGCTTTTCCGATTTCGCAAGGTCCCACACTTAGGAAAATCTCCATGTTATGCAATCACACTGAGATTCTCAACCCATCGAGTTGCAGATGTTCAGGGGTGTTGTGATTCACCATCAACAAGATATATGAAGCAATGAATACATTTTGGTTCCGTTATCGGGACCTTTTTTGAAGCTGTTGTGAGAATGATGTGTGATGATGGAGTGTCTGACCTTGGACAACGTCAAGACCTGGATTAAAATCATAGAGGATGAGGTTGCTAAGAGGTTCAATACTGGATCTGAGTTTGATGCAAGAAAATGGGTGGAGGAGAGCCTGTATCATGAAATCTATGAGACATTCTTCTATTGTTTCCTAATAGAGTTGTATAAATGGCTCTTAGCATATGCATCAAGGAGAAGTTGGTACTATATACCTCATGTTTGGACCTAGGAGGAATATCAGTGGTTGTAGGATGCTGATATGACCTAGACTCATGTTGTTGATCACTAGTGGAGAGGTGTGTTGACTAGTTACACGTTGGAGTACGCAATCTCAACTTATTCTTGTCTGGAGGTTGTTGAGTTCAAGTTCTTGTGAGAGTCCAAAGGATCTTTCTTACGTGTTTTTCTATTATCCATCAAGATCCTGAGAATTACTTTGAGTTTGAAAATGTTTCCCATGGCTAGTTAAACTCCTGCTAGGCGCAGGGTGCAGAATCTAGTGTGGTAAAGGATGGTGGACCTTGCAATAGAAATGGAGAGAGAGGAGAGGCGGCTCAAGTATAATGAAGCTTAGGAGAGGGAGTTAACAAGACAACATGAAGCTATAAGAGTGATGGATTTATGGAGGTAGACGTTGCAGAAAGGATTTGAGGTTCACATAGAGGAGGTGGAACCTGAGAAGTCTAAGCCACCCCATCTTCAAAAGTGCAAAAGAGAAACCCCCTCGACTTCTGGAGAGAGCCCGTCATTTGAAGAAAGGAGGAAGTTGTAGGTGTGCATCTTAACCCACATGATGCCTAGAGCCTTGTGCTTAGTTTTTCAGTTCCTGAGATAAGTTTTGATGATCCAATTGGTATTGGTATTGGTAGTAGAGTGACACTTAGTAGATATAATTTTTCATTTGCTACATCTATATCCGCACAGTCATTTCCTGTGTTCGGAGATATCCTGTCTAGTAGAACATTTGGGCAAGGTGTGGGTTCACAAAGTTTGGGTATACCATCTGAAAGTGATGTAGGAAAAACATCTGGGAGTGGGTCAAATTTGTTTTAGAATGACAGTGGGATCATAGGGCACAACTAAACTAGGCCCCTTACCTATGACAAGAGGAGGATCTAGAGGAGTTGGCACTAGTGGATCTAGTGGTTTTGGAGGTGGTGGAAATATTGGAGGAGGCCAAGGTTTTGGATCTGGTGAGCAAGGGCCTCAACAACATAAATAGGTATTTTTTGATATTTCTTTGCACTTTCCTAATTATAAGGGTGTGGAAGAAGCTACAGAGCATGTGTAAAAATGTAAGTTTCTACAATGTGTGAAGGGTATCACTGCACCGGAAAGGAAGGTGAGTTAATTTGTAAATGCATTGCAAGGGTGCATGTATTACTGGTACAGGAAGTATGATCCACACCAGATGGTGGTGGATTAGATCACACTGTGTGATGCATTTTTGGTGGACTTCCACATCCCAGAGTTTTAACAGAAGAGCATCAACGCGTTGAAGGAAATCCGACAAGGGATCACAAAAAGTGTGAGGGAGTATGATGCACACTTTAAGACTCTTCTGTCAAAGTTGTCTTATGATATTCACCCATCTCAACATGCTTAGTGGTTCGTCAAAGGGTTGATTTTTGGGGTTAGCACACCAGTTGTACAGATTATATATTAGATCTAAGCATACATGCAAATAAAAGTGGATATTCTACCAGAATAAATATATAATTCAAGAGACATAAATCAACACAAGATTTAACGTGGTTCACCCAGTGTGGGATATGTCCACCAAGAAACAAGCCAATCTATTATCCAAAGCTTTGACAAGATATACAATGAAGATTTACAATCTTCCACACCTCTCAGATGTTCAGTACTTTCATCCTCAAGATTTTTCCTTCTTCACCAAGAATTCTCACTCTCACAATTATCTTTCAATTATGATCAATCCTCTCATTCTAAACCCTAGATTTATGCTTTAAATAGTCATTTAATACTTTAGAGCACTTAGCCATGCAATTACATTCATTAAATCTATTCTTATGCTAAAAATAGATATAAAACCCAAGAATTAATTAAAAGCTTATTACACAGGTAACCGACGCCGGTTCTTCCCAACCGTTGTTGCCGGTTCAAACTTGCCCTGACTAATTCCGGTCACACCCTAACCAATGTCGGTTACTATCAACTTCTAGCAGCTTAAATTGCATGCTAAAACATGATTAATTTAGCTCCATACTCAATAATCTCCCAATTGGAGTTTAATTAATGCACACTATACCTGTACATCACCATTCTTGGTTCCTCCTTGGATTTGTTTCTTCCTCCTCGAGCCTCAAACTTGAAGACCAACAGAAGTGGAGTGTAGCTCCAACTTCTCCTTTGCTAATGGCTTAGTTAGCATATTTGTAGGGTTCTTACTCATATGAATCTTTTCTAGATTCAACTGTCCATCCTCCAATACCTGTCATATGAAGTGATACCTCAACTAAATGTGTTTCATTCTGGAATGAAATGTTGAGTTCTTTGCCAAATGAATTACACTCTAACTGTCACTGAATAACTTGCAATCATCCTGTTCCTTTCCCATCTCCTCCATGAACCTACTCATCCATATCATCTCCTTACTATCCTCTGTAGCTGCAACATACTCTACCTCTGTAGTAGATAAAGCCACAACCTTCTGGAATCTTGAAATCCAGCTAACTGCCATCCCACCTAATATGAAAATATATCTAGTAGTGTTCCTCCTACCATCTAGATCTCCAGCCATATTTGAATCAACATAACCACATAATGAACTATTTGAACCTAGATAGCATAAATCCATGCTAGAAGTCCCTCTCAAATACTTGAGTATCTATTAGACTACTTTCTAATGCTCTTTACCTGGATTAGCCATAAACCTACTCACAACTCCCATTGCTTGTGCAATGTCTGGTCTAGTACAAACCATAGCATACTTAAGACTTCCTACTGCTGAAGCATAGGTAACATGTACCATGTACTCAACCTCCTCTTGTGATGTAGAACACTGATATTTTCTTAACTTGAAGTGTCCAGCCATAGGTGTACCAACAAGTTTTGAATTTTGCATATTAAACCTTTCCAACACCTTATTAATATAAGCTTCCTGAGACAAATATAATTTCTTATTTTTCCTTTCTCTATGTATTTGCATGCCAAGTATTTTATTTGCAGCTCCTAAATCCTTCATTACAAATGTGTGAGCTAGCTTTCTCTTAAGCTCACCAATGTCCTGCATACTAGATCCTGTAATAAGCATATCATCCACATACAGTAAAAAAATAATATAGCTCACATTTCCAAGTTTCTTGAAATAAACACAATGGTTAGATTCACATCTCAAGTAACCATGCTCATGCATAAAACTATCAAACCTCATGTACCATTTCCTTGGAGCTTGCTTGAGTCCATATAGACTCTTTTTCAACCTACACACCAATTTCCCCTTACCCTTGACTTCATAACCAAGTGACTGCTACATATAAATCTCTTCATCCAAATCACCATGAAGGAAAGTCATCTTCACATCTAGTTGATCTAAATGTAAATCCTCTACTGCAACTAAACTCTTTATAGTATGAATAGAAGTCATCTTAACAACAATAGAAAATATTTCACTAAAATCAATACCCGCTTTCTGTGTAAATCCCTTTAATACAAGTCTTTCCTTGTACCTTTTTTGTCCACCCTCTTCTTCCTTGATCCTATAAACCCACTTGTTCTACAATGTCCTTTTACCTACTAGCAACTTAACCAAATCCCAAGTCTGGTTCTATTCTAAAGAATCCATCTCCTCAGCCATTCCATGCTCCCACTACATGTGGGTTCCAAAGAAAATCCGTCTTCACATCTAAAACCCAATATTCAATTTTATTATCTAAAGAAAGAATAAGAGAATCTTGCATTACCTCTGATGTAGCAAGATTCACCTCTTTACCTTTGTCTGTCTGTTGATTCTCTTTATCTTTTGACCAACAATATTTCTTTACATGTCCTTTCTTTCCACATTTCCAACAAGTAATTCCTAGACTTCTGGATTTAGATATGCTATCCCTTGACTTAGATTTCCCATTACTCTTACTCTTAGATCTCTCCTTCTACCTGCCCCTGCTTTCTACATTCAAAGCATTTCTAGATGATGATTCCTTTGTACTCTTCCTGTGAATTTATTCATTCAAGATTATACTAACCACATCATCAAACTTCAAAATATTATTAGTAGATGTTGTATTACTAACACCCATTACCACGTTATCCCAACTATCAGGAAAATAACATAAGAATAAAAGTGCTTTTACTTCATCATCAAATGGTATTGCAACCACTTTTAACTGATTTACTATAGATCGGAAATCATTCAAATGACTAGATGCAGATTCACCTTAATGCATCTTAGAACTAAATAGTTTCTTCATCAAATAAACTTTATTTGAAGCACTAGGTTTTCATATAAATTAGCAAGAGATTCCATTAACTGTACCATAGAAGTCACTTCTGTTATATTGGAAGCCACGGATGCTGTCAGGCTCAATCTTATAGATCTCAGAGCCTTTCTGTCAAGAATCTTCCATTCTTCATCAGTCATCTTTGTAGGTCTAGACTTCTCATCCAATGGTAATTATAAATCTCTTTGATAAAATAATCTTCTATCTACAACTTCCATAATTGATAATTTCAGCCGTCAAATTTCTCTACCTTGTATTTGTTCTCTTATGCCATTTTTGTAGCTCCCACTCAATCAGAAAACCCTCTATGAGTAAATCTATCAACACATAAAACCCTCAAATAAAGCTTGGATACCAGTTGTTGGGGTTAGCACACTGGTTGTATAGATTTATATATCAGATCTAATTCATACATGTAAATAAAAGTGGATATTCTACTAAAAGAAATATATAATTCAAGAGACGTAATCAACATGAGATTTAACATGGTTCACCCACTGTGGGCTACATCCACCAAGAAACAAGCCAATCTATTATCCAAAGCTTTGACAAGATATACAATGAAGATTTACAATCTTCCACACCTCTCAAATGTTCAGTACTTTCATCCTCAAGATTTTTCCTTCTTCACAAATAATTCTCACTCTCACAATTATCTTTCAATTATGATCAATCCTCTCATTCTAAACCCTAGCTTTATGCTTTAAATAGTCGTTTAAGACTTTAGGGCACTTAGCCATGCAATTACATTCATTAAATATATTCTTATGCTAAAAATAGATATAAAACTTGAGAGTTAATTAAAGCTCGTTACACAAGTAACTGATGCTGGTTTTGCCCAACAGTCATCGGTTCTAACTTGCCTTGACCGATGCCGGTCAAACATTAACCGATTCCGATCTTCCCTGACTGATTACTGTCAACTTCAAGCAAGATCAATTACATGCTAAAACATGAGTAATTTAGCTCCATACTCAACATTGATCACTCCATTCATGAGGGAACTTTCACATAAAACCTTTATAGATCCGTGTGAGGCCTTAGAGGATTCCTTATGCGCTAAGGCCATGGGAAGCATTGATATCGGTGTTAGTCCATTTCTTGAAGCCCAGATTGCTACCATGAAAAATTAGCTAGAGAAACTATATGAAAACTCAGCTCATGAGACTCACAGAGGGCTATGGTTCCCAAAATGCAAAGTAGATGGGCACACCAAGGAAACTTTCCCATGAAAATTAGTGTGTGTCATGTCAATGGATTGTGAGATTTGCCACAGAGATCATGATACAGGTAGATGCCCATTACTATAATGTGAAATCCACAAGAATGTGTCTTATTATTACAAAATGTGTACCTATACTACTCATGACACCAAGGATTGTAGATTGATTGACCAGATACATGATGTCATTGACACTAGTGTGCGCCAGACCAGTGTTGCCAATAGTTCCAAGGATGAATATCATCATTATGAAGGGCACGCTGATGGAGGAGGTCATGGAAGAGGCTTTCGGGGTGGATTCTGATGCCATGGAAATTACGGAGGAGGAGGAAGTGAATTTACTTCATGGAACCTATTATAATTGTGGATCTACAGAACATTACAAGCGTAAGTTTCTGATTTGTTTTAGTGCTCTTGGTATGGGAAAAAGCACAAGTATGAGGAATGCCTGGAATTGTTTGAACACGTGATCCAGAAGTAGTAGAAGGATAAGGGTGATGGGATGGTGAGTGTTAAAGGCATAATAATCAATAGTGGATGCCAAGGGTGGCACGTGATTCAGAGTTAGAACCTATACTAGTGACAATGTGAGCTGAGCCTAGGCATGCCAGGGAGATACCAAAGTAGAGACCACTGGTTACAAGAGAAGAAGTGGTGCATGGGAAGTATCTGGACCCTACGCATCAAAAAGAAGTTTATTAGGAAACCATGGATGTTATTCGAAACCTACAAGGAGAGATCCAGTTCCTAAATGAGCAGTCACGAAAGTTACAGTAGAAGAGGAGCACTGAGGCTCCACAGAAGGATCTGGATGAAGTAAGGGAGGTATGCAAGATGTTGAGACAAGATAATATCATCCCTTTGTTAGGAGAGTGGATGAGAGGAAAAGGACTAAGCATCGGAGGAGAGCACGAGATGCAGGTTTTGCATGCTAATCTACCTCCTCACAGTCTTGACTGTGATAAGGAGATTACCTTGAATGCAGTTGTTGATGGATGGATCCTGAGTAATATTATGAAGAACACGGGTGTGGAAATTAATGTTCTCACCATGGATGCATGAAATCAAATGGGAAGACCTCCATTATAGCAATCTTCAAATGTGTTGTATATGGCTAACAAGACAAAGGTGATGCCCATTGGTGTTTTAAAAGGATGGTGCTATAACTATCCAAGGGGAGAAATTCACTAGAGACTTAGAAGTCTTGGCACTTACTGAGGCAAACAACTTTCCAATGTTACTTGGGCCCCTGGTGTTATAATAACAATGATGAATTACGTTTTAATAAGGGGTATATAAGTTTTGAGAACAAGGAGGAACGTGTTATCATTCCTTTGACAGATGGAAAATCAACACCCTATACTGAGCCCTTGGGAGAGAAGAAGATCTAGATAAAATCTATGTCTACACTATCAGGGACCCTGAGGTTGTGCAACCAATAAAAGAAGGCATTATTCAGTGGGAAGATGCTCAATCTATAAGTGATGCAACTAGTGTGGCATGTGACAATTGAGTGCATGAGAACATATGAGTTAGTTGGAAGATAGTTAAGAGGCTCTGTGATGACAGTAACAAAGGTGTGCTTAGTCAGGCACTTGGGAGGAAAAAAGTTGCCAAGTTACACTAGGGGGGCAACCCTCATGTTTTCCTATAAGAAATGGAGTCCCAGTGGAGATGTGAGATTGAAAGGAGAAGTATACTTAGCTATACTTTTCTCAGGACCACAACACGTTGGTGGGCAACCCATCAAGATAACCTTCTAGAATGGCATGAGGTGAGAATCACGTTCTTTATTAGGTTTCTCCGAAGTAATGCACCTACTGCTATACAAGAATATCATGGGAAGTATCCCACCTCATTTCATGTCCAGGCATGTGAGAAGGAATGTATGGAAGGCGTGGAATCCTTACCTCCATATTTATGGGTGCATAAGCTTTACTCCACCTTACAAGGCTGTGCACACACATGGTACATTCATTCAGAGCCACTCCATCAGATAGGGAGTTGATGACTGATCTTATTCAAGCCTTTTGAGTATTGAAGTACTAAGAAATTAGTGGATAAGGTGTTACAGGTTGTTAAGCACCTAACTATGGGAGATAGTGACATGACGGAGGATATAGTACTGGAGTTATTGGGAGAACCTGACTTGGAAGAGAACTTCGATGAGGAAGAATAAGAGGAATACAACTTGAGTGCACCTTCCTGGAGAAGGAGAAAGGAAAGTGGGTCTACTTGATAGATGATGAAGAGATGGAGAACTTGGATGTTAGCCATTAAGAAGGTACACGTCCTGAAGTTTTGGATAGCACTGATGAGCAAGCGCACATTTACTGCAAGCCATTGAAGACAAAGAAGGTTAATATTGGCTCGAAGGTAGAACCTAAGGAAGATATTATTGGGGACTACTGGATGGACCACGAGGTCTTAAAGATTATTGAGCTTCTAAATGATTTTCAGGATCTATTTGCATGCATGTACCATGAACTTAAGGGAGTTCACCCCTCACTAGGCAAAATGTCAGAATTAAGTTAAAAGATAGTGTGCAACCAATTTGGAAGAGACCTTATCGAATGAATCTGAATCTACGAGTCAAGGTCAAGGAGGAGATTGAAAAGATGATTGCATCAGGCATCATTGACGTTATTGAGGAATCAAAGTGGATAATTTTGATGATTTTCAATATTAAGAAGGATGGGAGGATAAGGATTTGTGTTGATTACAAGGATTTGAATGTGGTGTGTGTCATTGATCCTTTTCCAACCCCCTTCACTGAGGTGATCCTGGAAGGAGTAGCCGGGTGTGAAATTTATTCTTTCACAGATGGATTCTCAGGATATCATCAGGGTAGAATTGTAAAGGAGGACTAAGAAAAGACAAATTTCTCCATTGAATGGGGGAATTTTTACCTATACGGTCATGCCTTTTGGACTGAATAATGTGCCTATAATGTTTTCATGCATTATGGTTCAGGCATTTTAGAACTTCATCCATAAATTTCTACAAGTCTACTTAGATGACTGGATTAGTATATGGATTGGTGAGGGACCATTGTGAAAATCTGAGATTGATGTTTGAGAGATGCCGACAGTTGAGTATATCTCTCAACATTAAGAAATGTGTTTTCACTACTCCATTTGGTACCCTATTGGAACATATCATATGTAAAGAAGGATTTCTAGTAGATCCTACCAAAGTTGTCGTTATTGTGGGTTTAGGGAAGCCTACTAGCCAAAGTGTGGTACATGGATTCCTTGGGCATACATGTTATTATAGGAAATTTATTAAGGGGTATGCCAAGATTGCCTTGCTGTTGGAGGATTTGTTGAAGTACAAAAGTACATTTCATTAGGGAGTGGCGCATCAGATGACGTTTGAAACATTGAAGAATATGTTTATCATTGTGCCCATATTACATTTTCCCTCTTGGTATAAGCCATTCCATGTACATGTTGATGCTTCAAGTATGGTGATTGGATCAGTCTTAGCACAACCTGGAGTGGGAATTATTGACCGTCCCTTGTGCTTTGCTAGTAGTAAGCTAACCCCAACAAAACAAAATTATACTACCATGGAGCGTGAGGCATTGTCAATAATCTACGCGTTGCAAAAATTCAAGTAGTATTTGTTGGAAACAAAATTTATAATCTACATGGACCACATGACATTAAAGTACTTAGTGAACAAGCTCGTCTTACAAGGGTGCATATGTAGGTGGGTCCTATTGTTTCAGGATTTTGATTTAATGGTTGTCGTAAAACTGGGTAAGATTAATTTTGTGGCCTAACCATTTATGAAGGATTGACTCAGGAGAGGACACACAGAGCATTGAGGATACAATGCCAGATGCACAACTGTTCAGATTGTAGCGCACACCCTCTGACTTTGAAGATATTGTTGTGTTTCTCAAAATGGGTGTGGCACTAGAGGGAATGAATATTGTGGAAAGGAAGAAGTTAGCCATACATGCCATGCCCTACATGTTAATTTGTGGAGACTTATACAAGCTAGGATGCATTGAGGTTATTATGTCGGTGCAAGCTTGAGCATGAGCACACTCTAATCATGGTGGAATTGCAGGAGGACACTATATGGGGAATGCGACTGCGTGCAAGATCCTCTTAGCTAGCCTTTGATGGGAGATAGTTTAAAAGGATTGTATTGAATATTGCAAGGCCTATGATCATTTCCATCACCTTGGTAAGCCATGAAAAGGGATGAAATGCCATTGATACCAATAGCTAGTGCTAAAACCATTCGAGAAATGGAAAATTGACTTTGTAGGCCCTATTTCACCTGTCACGTGAAGGATGGGTTCACGTTATATCATTACTTGCACTAATTATCTAACATGGTGGGTGGAGGAAACACCTATGAGGGATTGCACGGTGGCCACAAAAGTAAGATTCATGTGGGAAAATATAATCATCAGGTATGGGTGCCCTTTGCGTTTGACTAGTGACTGGGGCACTCATTTTTTGAATGAGACAGTTAGGATTTTGTTGGCAGAGTTCATGGTGGCTCATTACAGGACTACTCCTTATCACCCTCAAGATAATGGGACTATTGAGGTATTTAACAAGATTTTGAGTCATACACTTACCAAGAGTTGTGATGTTGGGAGGAAGGATTGGGATGACAAAGTCTCAGCCGTGCTGTGGGTGTTGTTAGAAGCACGGGAATACTGAGAGGGGGGGGTGAATCAGTATTCAAGAATTTAAAATTTTCTCCAACTTAATAATTTTTGTACACTTAATAATACATTCAAATCTGAAAATAAATGAGAGCACAGACATAAATCAAATGCACATAACACCAGATATACCGTGGTTTACCCAGTGTGGGCTACATCCACCAGAAGGAGACTTCTTAGATCTACTGTCCAAATCCAACCAAAATAAAAATAGTGTTTACAAATTATGAGCACCCACTAACAAAAGACACCAATCTCCAAGCCAAACACTAATTCAGCCCCTTGAATGCAAACACCATTGACTTTGTAATCTCTGATTTCAAAGCACCAACTTCTGGAGACACCAATCCCCAATCCAAAGCACCCATTTCAGAAAACCTGTAATACAAAATCAATAATATTTATACTTCTTATTTTCTCTCTCACATACTCATACTCACTTTAGAGATTTAAAATAATAACTTCACATACATATCACTCTAAAAAATGCTCTTTCTTTTTCACACATCAAAATGTGCACACAACACTTGTTTATATAGGAAGAAGGAGAGGAAAAACCACTTGTGGTTTTCCTAAAACCATGTGCCCATGTCATGGGAAAATTTACTTTAAAAAATGCACCATATTTGGAATGAGGAAGCCACATCACTTGGCGGTTACAAAAATAATGAATATTTTCTCTAAATAACAATATTATTTTTCATGGTCAAGTGTAACTCATATTTTTCAATAAATATACATGACCAACTTCCCTTACATGTCCTTAATTTTCCATAAATGAAAAAATCTGCCCCATAAGGATATATTCTCTTTTTGAATTCAATTTTTGTAACTCCTCCATTTCATAACTCATCACTAATGCAAATGTAACTCCTGTTTTTAATTCAAACATTTATCATGCATTAAGTAACCTTCATTTTAAATGTGCCTCATTAAAAAAAGATCCATTACACATCCCACCATGTGTCATAAGATTCCTTTTTGATGTTGAATATTCAAATATTCAAATTTTGACATCACACTAATTTTGACATGGATAAATATTTTACGAACACTAATGTTGTAAAATTGAATATTAAGAAAATATTCAAACCTCAATATTTATATCAACACTAATGTTGTACCTTTGACATCAATGAAAAAATACTCAACAAACTCCCCCTTTTTCATTGATGGAAAACCTCTACTAAAATTATTCGCGAGAACCTATTTTCTATGAAATCCAACTTTCTACCTCTGAGCTCTTTTTGTACCAATGCACTGTACTTGTTCTACTGCAACTCTCCCCCATGCTGCAATTATCCCCCTTTGACATCAATGGAAAAGGGATAACTAAACCAATTACCTAAACCTATACTCGGAGCTGAAGATAATGCAATGTGTAGCTCCCCCTATGTCCATTACTCCCCATGAGATAGTCAACGAGTAAGAGTGATAGGAATCACTCCTAACTTTTTTCTGAGCGACTCAAAAGATTCCTTTGGTAGGGGTTTTGTAAATATATCAGCAATTTGATCCTTAGTTTCCAACATATTCCAATTTCACCTATTGATCTATAACTTTATCTCTCAAGAAGTGATACTTAATGGGAGTGTGCTTTGTCCTAGAATGCATGAGTAGATTTTTCGAGAAGTTAATAGCACTAATATTGTCACAAAAAATGGAAATAGGATGCTCATACTCTACCTTTTTTTTCCTTTAATGTTTTCTTCATCCAAAGCACCTGTGTACAACATGTCACTGCTGCAATATACTCTGCATCTACTGTAGATAATGAAATTGAGGATTGTTTCTTACTAAACCACGACACTAATCTGTCACCAAGATAAAAAGCTCCCCCACTTGTACTTTTCCTATCATCAACACTTCCTGCCCAATCTACATCTATGAATGTTGTAAGAGTTAAATCATCACTCTTTTGATACCATAAACCATAATCCAACATACCTTTCAAATATTTAAAAATTCTTTTCACTTCTACTACATGAGTTTCATTTGGTGCAGCCTGAAACCGTGTTACTAATCCAACAGCCTGCATAATATATGGTCTAGATGTTTGTGGTATATAACAATCTTCCTATCATGGACCTATACAAGGTTTGATTAACATCAGGAGACTCATCATTCTTACTCAACTTGCAACCTATAATCATGGGTGTACTAACCGGATTGTAATCTTCCATTCTAAAACTTTTTCAACATCTCCTTTATATACTTGGTTTGTGAAATAAAAATGCCTTGAATAGACTGTTGAATTTGTAAACCAAGAAAGTAAGGAAACTCACCAAGCATAGACATCTCAAACTCCTTCTGCATCTCCTCTATAAATTCTTTGTATAATCTCCTGCAACCACTTCCAAAAATAATGTCATCCACATAAACCACAACTATCACCTGATGTTCTCCTTTTGTCTTGATGTACAAATTGCTATCCACAATTCCTTTTCTAAATTCTTGTTCCTACAAGTACTTGTCTAGTCTAGAGTACCAAGCTCTAGGAGCTTGTTTTCAAACCATAAAGAGCCTTTTTTAACTTGCATACAAAATCTGAATTTTCTGATAGAATACAACTTTTTGGTTGCTCTATATAAAATTCTTCCTCTAAGTTTCCATTCAAGAAATTTGATTTTACATCCATTTGATAAACTTTAAAATTCTTGAAACAAGAAAATGCTAAAAAAAATTCTTACCACCTCCATGCGAGCAACAGGTGCAAATGTCTCCCTCGAAATCAATTCCTTCAACTTGTGAGTATCCTTTACACACTAATCTGGCCTTGTTTTTTACAACTTCTCCTTCTTCATTCATCTTGTTTTCTAAAAAACCACTTGGTACTAATAATTTTCTTATCCTTTGGTCTTGGAACTAACTCCCATGTGTCATTCTTTTCTATTTTATTAAGTTCCTCTTCCATGGCTTTTATTCCAAAAATTATCCTTACTGGATTCATCAAAATTACTTGGGTCAACCTTAGACAACAAAGAAAAGTTTACCTCTTGTGGTGCACTTGCTAGTCTCCTCCTTGTTTGCACTCTAATATCTTTGTTTCCAATGATTTGATTTACTGGATGATTCTTCTAAATAGATCTGGATGGTGTCTTTGTGTCTTCTCATTCAGATTCTTCTTCTTCTTCTTCTTCTTCCTCTTTCTCAGATTTTATTTCTTCATCCTCTTTCTGCACCGCTGAGTGTCTTGTTTTCTTCTTCGGGTTTCTAGTCGCCAACTTTCACATTTATACTTTCCACTACTTTTCTTAAGTCTCTTGTTACAGCACTTGTAGGCCTTGTTTCCTGATGAATTAACCAAGGTATATGCCCTCATCTGCTCTGGAATAAAATTTTCCAAGCTCATCTTCATCATCTCTCTTAATGTAGCACTTACTTCTAAACACTTTGAAGTGGTTCACAGAAGCTGGTCTTCCCTTCCATTACTTGTATGGTGTCTTTTCTGTATTTACTCAAATCTATGCTCTATTAAGAATATACACTTCTATGTACACTACCTCTCTCCAAAAATCATCTGGTAACTTAGACTCAATTAGCATTGTCCTTGTCATTTCCTGCACTGTTCTATTTTTTCGTTCAACTACACCATTTTTTTGTGGTGTTCTTGCTGCAAAAAATTGTCTTTTGATTCCATTCTCTTCACAAAACTCATCAAATTCGTTAGACATAAATTCACCTCCTCTGTCTAATCGCAAGCACTTGATCTTATAATTTTTCTCATTCTCAATAAAAGCTTTAAATTTTTTGAATTGATCAAAAGCTTCTGATTTTTATTTTAGAAATGCAACCCATGTCATTCTAGTAAAGTCATCAATTAATAACATAAAATAAGAATCACATTGTAAGCTTTGTGTTCTTGTTGGCCCACAGAGATCAGTATGAATTAGCTCCAATGGCTTTGTTGTAGAGTAATCTTTTGTCCTGAATATGACCCTTGTCTGCTTCCCATGTTGACACTGTCTGCAGATAGTACTTTGTGGTTTTGTGATCTTGGGTAAATCTCTCACTGCTTGTTTTGAGCTTATTTTCACCTTGTTGTCAAAATTAATGTGACCCAATCTCTTATGTCATAGCCAAATTTCATCAGTCTGACTCAATGAAACATTTTTCTCCCTTAACATCACTCAACATGTACAGATTGTTCCTTGTTCTATTTGCATCTACAACCCATTTACATGTATCCTTCTTTCTAATTTCGTAACCCTCAACATAAAACGTGAGTGTATAACCTTCATCACACATTTGACTGACACTCAAAAGATTATGTTTCAGTCCTTCAACAAGTAAAACATTTTCAACTTTATCTTGATCATTTAATTTTATGTTACCTCTTCCTGTGATCTTGGCTGTAGTGTTATCTCCAAACTTTATTGTACCTCTATTGGCCTTTTTCAGCTTCAGGAACTTACTTTTATCACCCTTTATATGGCTGGAACATCCACTATCAATGTACCAAGGTTATTCTTCATCTTGTGCATAAAGCGCTGTTTGTAGCAACATAGCCTCTTCCTTTTCTCCCTCCTTTATCTGTTGCCACACTTTCTTATTGTTGGATTTCTATATGATCTGTTTTCCCTCTTTCTCTTGATTTGGATTTTCTGTAATCTTACTCCTGCAAAATCTTTCTATGTGGCCAACTTGGTTGCATTCATAACATCTAATCTCATGCTCATTCAAATTTGACAACGCAGCAAAAGAATTATAGTTTCTAGCATGAAATTTTTGATTCCAACTCTGAACCTTCGATCTACAGTTCATCATCTTATGACCATAATTGTGACAGGAAAAAAAATAACCATGAAAAAAATACCTAGTCATGTAGGGATGCCTTTGATAAGATGAGTTTCTGAAACTTCTTATTTGCACCTTCTTCCATTTGTTGTCTTCTTTGTTGTTGTTCTGTGGAGGATGATCTTCTTGTTTCTTATTGCTTTCTTCTTTACTAGAGCTTTTTAGGATATCTGCATCGTTAGATTTCTATTGGTGTAGGTGTTTTTTGATAACTTTATTTAATTATTTAGTGTCATTTCCACCTACACCATGTGAGTCATCTCACTTAGGTGGACATGGATCTAGGTGTCATTTTAGTTATGACAGATTCTCTTAAAGAATCTGTCACTGTGTAAGTTTGTCATAGGAGTTACATTCCCATTTGGGTAAGTAACTCCTCTTCTCCATTATGGAGGAATCTTCTCTTATATGGGAGTTACACATTTACTCCCCTATTTGTACTCCTCTTCTTTTTGGTCCATGACAATCCAAGAGCATTCTATTCCACTCCATTTTCAAATCTTGAGCTTTCTATGCATGCACATTGCTTCTTAAAAGTTTTCTTGCCTTATCTTGCAACTCCTTTCTTGGTGAAGTGCAGCTGTTTGGTGCACATGTATTCCTTCTATACCCTCATCCTACACTCCTTCATGGCATTAGAGCTTGCGGATTGGAAGCACACTGCTCACCATTGTTGCTCCACCGTGTAGTTGCTTGTGCAAGTTTTAGCTTTTACATGTGCTTTACTTGTATATTTCAGATTCTTGTGGTTATTTTCTAGTGGTTTGTTTGTGTGTTTCTTGCTGGTTTACGTGTGATTAGGGCCAAAGAAGAAGTCTATCTAGCTTATTGTATTGGAGATCCAAGGAAGAATACAATAGTCTTCTTTTGCACAACAAAACTCAGTTTTGTGTATTGAGTGGTTCAATGTTGAAGGATTTGCTTCTTTTTGGGTCTGCGTGAGGACATCTATGCATTGGTCTTTGTGTTCACCATATTGGTGCCTAAGACTTTGATCTCCCAACCTGCTAGTCATGGTCATCTTTGCACAACAAGCATAGAACTCAACGTTTCTTTTTCCTATTTCAGCAACACGTGGTCTGCACATTGGGCATTTTTTAATCCACTGTTGACTTGTCTCTACTGTGTGGGAATTTTTTTTGTTGCAGCACTATCAGGACATGTGCCTTCAACCTTCCTACCCTCTGTGTGGTTGTTTTTTGTTGCAGTAGTATTAGGACACGTGCCTTCAACCTTCCAACTGTTGTGTGGGTGTTTTTTTTTGCTACAGCACTACCAACTGCTGTGTGGGCATTTTTTTTGCTACAACCGATTACACTGCTCCATTCTGGGCATGCCTTGACAGTGCAGCAACTTTGCACAACTAGTTCACTCCTCTGTAGTTTGGTTACAACAAACAACAAATATCCAGCATCAACGTGGTCCTTCCTTTTTTAAAACGTGATTGGAGGTAATTTAAAACACATCAGACCTCTTCTAAATGTTTTAAGGTGTTAAAAAATTTCATATTATTGGCTATTTTAAAAATTTGGGCATTTTACTTGTATTGGTGGACCTTCCTTCGAGTGTCGAAGATGGAGGGTGAGGTTCAGGGTTGGCAGGAGGCTAATCCCCCCTCATAGTCAAAACAAACCCCCTTTGAAATTTGATGATGTTTTCAACGGGCACAAACATGATACCTTTTGAATGTGTTTCGGGCACTTTTTTAATGTTTTGCAGGGCTAACTAGCTTTTTTTAATCAGTTGCGGGAATTTCTTTAAGCCATAAATTTTGACTCATTGCTCCTTTTTGAGCACTTCTTTAGTCAAAATTGGATGTTTTTCTGCAATCTACATGATGGAAATATTAGTTTTATAAAATTAACTGTGTTATAAAGTTCCACTTTTTGGGGGGGTATCTTTCCTTTTTCAAAAATTTCTTTTCTGTCATGGATAATCATGGATTTCCTTTGCTCACCCCATTCAACTATCAAGAATGGATGAATGCTATGAAAACTACCTTAAAAGGAAAGAAATTGTTCCGCATTGCCACCGGTCTGCAAGCTAAACCTGATAATGAAAGGGACAGAGAAAAGTGGCTTGATAAGTGTGATGAAGCCATTGGGTTCATGACCATGTGTGTATCTCCAGAGCTGTATTTTCAAATTTCTTCTTCCACCACACCCAAAGAAGTTCTGGAGACTCTCCAAAAAAAATTTGGGAAACAGGATGAAATGCGTGGAAATGAACTTGAGAATAACCTAATAAGCCTTAGTCCCAATGATTTTGACACCCTTCAAGACTTCTCCAAATTCATATCACTCAGATTGTAGTTAGAAGATTTTGGAATAAAGAAAAAGGAATATTAACTCATTTTATATGTCCTTACCAAACTTGGTCCCAAATACTCCGTATTTGTCTCCACCTTCCATGCAACAAAAAGGGCACTTGGAAAAAGTTGGTCTATGCCCTCTCTTGATGAGTTTATTGTAGATTTGATCAGGGAACAAAGTAAATTGATTCAAATGGGTAGCTTGAAATCCAAAAAATCCCATGCTCTCATTGCTAGAAAGGAAAAGCCGAGAGCTTCTAAGGAGAAGAAACCAGATCATGAAAATAAGGACAAACCCCATAACAACTCTTCTACCTCCTCTTCCACCTCCCAAAATTCCAAAGAATGGATCAAATGTGGATACTAACATGGCATGCATGATGAAGAAAAGTGCTTGAAGAAAAATATTTCTCTCCTCACTAATCTACTTGAGAAGCACAATATTGGAGTCCCAGATTCTCTCAAAACACCTTCATCATACCAAGATAGTTCTTAGGAAAAAGAGAGTGAAAAAGAGAAAGTACAAGAGAAAGAAAAAGTAAAATAATCCAACAAGGAGAAACCAAAGGGAAGAGCTCTAGTGATAATTGTGCCACCTACCCCTACATGGATCATTGATTCAGGTGCAACTCATCACATGGCATCATCAGACATTGAGTTTGATTCACTTGCGCCATGTGACATGTCCTCTATTCATCTTGGTGACAACACTACTACATAGGTTTTTGGAAGAGGATCAGTTGAAGTAAGTGGTGGTACTTTCAATAATGTTTTAAGTATCCCTTTAATTTCAACAAACCTTCTTTCAGTCTATCAGATCACTCATCTTGGACAGGGTTTGTGAGTTGAGTTCACTCCAGACTCAGTTTATGTTAGGGACCTCCATAGTGATGTTATTGTTGTAGTTGGTATAGCTGACAATCACACTCAGCTGTACTCATTCTCTCACTTTGATCCTCCTTCATATTCTTCATCCAACTCAGCTGGACTTGAGGATACTTCTGAGCCCATTTCTAATGTTTTGGACATCTCTTCTAGCATAGTTGATTGCCATGATGATGGGGACCCACCTCCACCATCCACTTATCACTTGACACATATTGTAGAGTTGTCTCTTGATCTGCCCACTTCTAGCCCACTTCAGGAAGCAAGCACTATGATTCAGGACTCATCAGGCATTAAGTGCACTTATTCACAGGTTCAGGGCATTCCACCTTCCTTCATTGCCACTGCTTCCGGATCTACACTTCTTCATGGAGAAGCTAAATTTTCCACCTCACATACAGAGCATTTTTCCCTTGATTGGAAAAACACCTTGGCACTTTAGGGGTCCTCTTCCTCCTCTTCACTCTGCAAAGGGTGGCTCATGACTGGATCATCTTCTTGGGAGGCAGGATAGTTTCCTCCTCCTCTCCTTCTTCTTAGTATTTTAGGAGAGTTTTTTTTCTATCTCTTATAAGTTGAGGCTTTTCCCACTGGGTTTTCCCCTCACTACTTGATACCTTTTGTGCATGGGTACCTCATTAGGCTTATAGCCGGGACCCATTTCTTGTTTGTCTTTCTGACTTAACTTGCCCCATCCTAGTTTCGATGAAGGGGGGGGTGTTGGTGTAGGTGTTTTTTGATCACTTTATTTAATTATTTAGTGTTATTTGCACCTACACCATGTGATTCATCTCACTTAGGTGGACATGGATCTAGGTGTCATTTTAGTTATGACAGATACTCTTACAGAATTTTTCATATCTGTAAGTGTGTCATAGGAGTTACATTCCCATTTGGGTAAGTAACTCCTCTTCTCCATTATGGAGGAATATTCTCTTACATGGGAGTTACACATTTAATCCCCTATTTATACTCCTCTTCTTTTTGGTCCATGGCAATCCAAGAGCATTCTATTCCACTCCATTTTGGAATCTTGAGCTTTCTATGCATGCACATTGCTTCTTAAAAGTTTGTTTTCCTTATCTTGCAACTCCTTTCTTGGTGAAGTGCAGCTATTTGGTGCATGTGTATTCCTTCCAGACCCTCATCCTACACTCCTTCAATTTCTTCTCTGGTTATTTGGTCTCTTTCTTTTCTGCTTCATTGAATCCAATACCACCTTTGGATGATTTTGGTTTATGTTTATCCAAAATGTTTCTTAACACCTCAGAACTCTTTTCAAACTTGAGTCTTTTGTTTAACTTTTTATTTTCCAGTCTAAGTGCAACAATCTATGACTCTAATCTCTCGCATTCTTCTTCTTTTGATTTCAGTTGTTTTCTGATCACTTCCTCTATTCTCTCTGCCTCTTCAACTTGAATCTTTAGATCAAAAATAGTATCTTCACGTTATTTATCAACATCTAGATTTTTATTTGCTTCTTCATACTCTTAAAGTTGCATTTTTTATGTTAGGGTTTTCTTTTTTAGTCTCTTGATCTCACCCAAGGCACAAATGAGTTATTCTTCCAAGTTTACCTCACCTTCTTTGTTAACTGTATCTCCAACTTCCACTTTTCCATCTTCAAGGGCCATAAACAAAAGTTCTTCAATGTCACCTTGTAGACAATCTTCCTCTGAGCTATCATCTTTTCTAATGCATAGAATCTTTTTGCTTTGGTTTCAGTTCTTCTTTTCAAAATTCCTTTGTTTGAAATTCTTTTTATAGAAAGGCTTCCTTTTCTTTCCTTTGACATGATCTTCATCATCACTTTCATTTTTTGCATGCAGACACTTTGCTGCAAAATTTCCAATCTCACCACAGTTACAACATTTAAAAGGAAGTTTACCTTTGTACTTGTTGGATCCTCTTTTCATATTTTTCACAAATAGAGATTCTCCTTCCTCATCGGATTCATCATCTGATTCAACCTTATTCTCTTTTCCTTTTTAAGATTTGCAAGTAGATTCTCTTTTTCTTTACTTATCTCATTTTGTTCTCATCTCATAAGCTGTGATTATTCCATATAACTCATCCATTTTCATTTTATCTAGATCCTTAAGTTTTTCAATAGCTGAAAATTTAGCATCAAATCTAGGAAGTAGAGATCTTAATACCTTTTGTACTACTACTGGGTCTTCCATCTCTTCACCCAAGCCTTTTATCATGTTTCCTGTTTCATCCACACGGAGTAAATATGCTGCAATGTCCTCTTCCTCCTTCATCTTTAGACCCTCAAAATTTCTTTTGTGTGTCTAAAGCTTTGTCATCTTTACTTTCGAATCTCCTTTATATAAATTGTTGAGCTTATCCCACATCTCCTTGGCAGTTTTGCAAAGCATAATCTTTACAAAATTTGAATCTGCTACACCACACAAAATTTCATTCATAGCTTTAGCATTATTTTCACATTGTCTCTTACCAGCCTGATTTATAGGTGGAGTTGCTGGTACCATATAGCCATTCTCAATTGAATGCCAAATATCATGTCCAAGAGAATTCAAGTAGGTCCTCATCCTTATGCTCCAAAAGGCATAGTTTGATCCATCAGATAGCGGAGCTTTGTTTTTGGAGAATCCCTCCTAAGTTGTCATCATGATTTTTGATCTACCTTCTTGATGTTAAGCTACACAGAAGGAACCCACTCTAATACCAATTGTTAGAAGAATGGGAATACTGAGAGGGGGGGTGAATCAGTATTCAACAATATAAATTTTTCTCCAACTTAATAATTTTTGTACACTTAATAAGATATTAAAATCTGAAAATAAATGAGAGCACAGATAGAAATCAAACACACATAAACACCAAATATACCATGGTTCACCCAGTGTGGGCTACATCAACCAAAGGGAGATTGTTTGGATCTACTATCCAAATCTAGCTGAAATAAAATAGTGTTTACAAAGTATGAGAACCCACTCATAGAAGACACCAATCTCCAAGCCAAACTCCAATTCAGCCCTTGAATGCAAACACCATTGAATTTGCAATCTCTAATTCGAAGCACTAACTTCTGGAGACACCAATCCCCAATCCAAAGCACCCACTTCAGAAAACATGCAATACAGATCAATAATATTTCTCCTTATTTATTTTCTCTCTCACATACTCATACTCACTTTAGAGATTTAAAATAATAACTTCACATACATATCACTCTAAAAAATGATCTTTCTTTTCCACACATCAAAATGTGCACACAACACTTGTTTATATAGGAATAAGGAGAGGAAAAACCACCTTATGGTATTCCTAAAACCATGGGCAAATTTACTTTAAAAATGTGCCATATTTGGAATGAGGAAGTCACATCACTTGGCGGTTACAAAAATAATGAATATTTGCTCTGAATAGCAATATTCTTTTTCATGGTCAAGTGTAACTCATATTTTTCAATAAATACGCATGACCAACTTCCATTACACATCCTTAATGTTCCATAAATGAAAAAATCCACCCCATAAGGATATATTCTCTTTTTGGCTTCAATTTTGTAACTCCTCCATGATTTTAGAATCAATTTGTAACTCCTCCATGTCATAACTCATCACTAATGCAAATGTAACTCTTATTTTTAATTCAAACATTTATCATGCATTAAATAACCTTCATTTTAAATGTACCTCATTAAAAAAAGATCCATTACACATCCCACCATGTTTCATAAGATTCCTTTTTGATGTTGAGTATTCAAATATTCAAATTTTGACATCACACTAATTTTGACATGGATAAATATTTTACGAACACTAGTGTTGTAAATTTGAATATTAAGAAAATATTCAAAACTCAATATTTATATCAACACTAATGTTGTACCTTTGACATCAATGAAAAAATACTCAACAAAATTGAACAAAGCCACATAGTTCCAATTCGTGTTTGGTGTAGAAGCTATTGTTTTGGTAGAGTTTATATTACCCTCTCTATGTATTGCACACACAGGAGGATTGGCCAATGAACAAGAATTACAAGAGTGCATTGATAAGCTAATGATGTTAGACAAGAGGTGATCACTTATTAAGTGGAGTCAGAAGATTGAGAAGGTGAGACAAAAGTCTTGACATGATTGTCACATAAAGAATAAACAATTTGAGGTTGGGAAGATGGTTTTACATTATGATTCTAAGTTTATGTGCCATCCTAGGAAGCTCAAGGTCCATTGGTTGGGACTGTATTATATTGCCCATATACTTGATCAAGGCATTTTCCAGCTACAAGCACTGGATGGAATGTGACTTCCCATGTATTTTAATGGAAGTAGGTTGAAGCCTTACTATAAATAAGGCTTATGGGTGTTTTTAAATAAGGAAATATTGCCAGTTAGCTTAGGATTTCCCTTAATTCATTTTCCTTTCTTTGTGTTTCCCTTTCTCATTACTTTGTACCTTTTGCTTTCTTTTGGGCGCATGGGTGCACCAGTGGCTAATTACATCATCAAGGTGTTATGCACATAGGAATACGCATATTTTTAGTGTGGGGTGGAACATGAAGGGGAAGCAAGTAGGACGTGGTAAGAGTTGGATGAAATTCCGTGGCCCGGTTTGTGATTCAAAGGTGCATGGGATCAAAAGAGTGCATGTAGAAAAGGTGAACATGAGAAGATTGGTGTCAAAGAGGCTTTGATGAAACCATGTACAAAGATAAAAAGTACAAGAGAAACATGAGGTAAAAGTAGAAAGAACTTGTTCTAAGACATAGAGGAAGATTGACTTCAGCATGGGAGAAAGCGCGAAGAGTTCTATGGTCGAGGTAGTTGCGCACCAAAAGGTTGTGGGAGTGTTCATGTAGGTTTAAGTGTGGAGGAAAAGTACTTGATAGAACACGTGGAAGGAGGTGTTGGAAAAAGTAGACTTTAATGCATTTGTATGTTAGTAGGTGACATCAAAGTCTATGCGAGAAAAGTAGAAAGCTATAAATAGAAATTCATGGGTGAAGTATTCTTTTACCTTGCATTTTAAGTTATCGAAGAAGTTCTTGCATTTTAAGGTGATTCTTGCGAAGAAGTGAGAAGAGGAGTGTGCAAAGTTGAAGAAATCAAAGGAATTGTGAACCAATGTGGAAGTAAAGTGCACAAACGTACGTGGAGGAGTTTGTTTTTTGGGTTCTCATGGGTGGATGTGCTATCTTGTGGAAAGCAAGTGCTCCAGGTTATGGTTTGCAAGCTAGGGCATAGGTTTTCATGGAAATTTCACAAAAGTAGATCTGAGGGTTTGAGAAGTAACAGAACTTGATGCAAGGGAGAAACTACAGAGGACCGAGGAAGAGAAAAATGGCACCAAGGAAAGGAGTGACCATTTTACCGAAGAAGGGAAAGGGAAAGGGCAAAGGAAAACTGACTGTTTCCACTAGTTTCAATGAAGAATGGTATGTAGAGATGTAGTACCCTGATGGTGTGCTACTAGGGAAAGAGTTGGTGTCGCATATAAGGAATATTTCCTTGAGTGATTACAATCATTGCATGATCACCTCAGAAAAGGAGATGACCCTGGAGTTGGTTTGCCCAACGGAAAAAAGGATGCCAGATGGGAAATCCATCTATGATGATGAAGTAAAAGTGAAGTTAGAAAAGACTAGGATTCTATAACTTTATGAGTTTCCCTATTTTGGAAAACCTGAGCAACTATACCATTGGTCAATGTCGTGTGTGCATGAGGACTAATTCTATTTCACAGGAAGGTGGATACACATAACCCCACAATTAGTTTCTAAGTTCACTGGCCTAATCTGTGAAGGGGAGTTGTTGGATGATGATTTAAGTGACAAGGAGGCCATTAAGAAGACTGTTGAGGCATATGACTATAAGAAGGGTTCACGGTACTTTGATATCACTACAATCACTGACATTGGTATGAGGATGGCCATGCACTTGGTGAAAAAGATGAATGGGCAGGGGAGATGGCCACAAATAAACAAAGTTTGGTTGAATGTTTGCTACAAGATATCAAAGGGTACCATTTATAACTTCTCAGCTTTCATTGCGGAGGATATTATTGATGCCATGTGTGACAGGGAGAAGATCATGTTCGGTAATTTCCTCCTTACCATTGTATTTTCAGAGATTAGAGTTCCTGATGGGCCAGATAAGTTTGTTTGGGAGTACCTAGATCAGCCCCTCTCCCGTGAAGAGGTTTGAAGCTTATACTTGTGACACCATGATAGCTGCTCATAAGGAGCGCTTGGAGAAATGGTATAAACAAATGCATGATGCATTCAAAGCTAAATGGAGGATACCAAAATAGCTTCCTGCACTAGTGGATGGAGAAGTTGAATTCGTTGTATACTAACATTTTTATATCGACAGGTTTACCTTGATAGATGTCACCAAGGGTCCTTGGTGTAAATTACCCTTCTCCTTCACAATGCAGTAATTTCAAAGCGTAGTCAATAGGTTCATGGAATCCAAAAAGCTTTGTTTTGATCTAATTCTAGTTGATTAGGACTATTGCGAGATGTGTCGGACCTTGATGTATGCCAAGAAGCATGCGTATGTAGAGAAGTACATATCCCATGACGTACGTATGATAAAATTGGTTACATTTCCTATTGCAGGTAGGACAGTGATAGGGGTGTATGTGTGGCTAAGGACCAAGTTTGATAAGGGAAATTATGTTGAGGATGACGTATATATCCCCGAAGACCCCACCAGGGGAAAGAATAAAGTAGTAATTAAGAAGAGAGAACGAGAAGAAACTCCGATAGAAAAGGCGCCAAACGCGCGTACAGTGTAAACTATAGGGGTGCAGGAGTTAGGCAAGGGTACAAGCACCTACATTCGACAGAAGGAGTGACCAGAGAAATAAGATTATTTTAGGAGAGTAGAGTCACCCGAGAAGGAGGAGTTCCTTGTGTTGAAGTCACCAGTGAAGAAAAAGCAAAGGGTGATGCAAGGTTTGGAATCGAAGGAGATGGGGAGTGTGAAATGAGATGAAATTGAAGACAATGAAGAGCATGAGGAATCTCAAAATCCTCCTATTTACAATGTACATGAGTCTAATGAAGAAGGGGATGAAGAGGAGAAGGAATATGAACAGGGTGTTGATGTCAAGGGATGAAGTGAGGAAGTAAATGTGTAGGGTTAGAAGACCCTGACTCCTACCAAGGAATAGATAAATGATACAATTCAAAAAGAGGTGGTGGGAATTATATGAGATCTAGTAGACCAAGAGGTTGAGTGCAACGCCGATGAAACATTGAAGGAAGCTAAAGAGAGTGAAATTGTAGGGAAGGTGTATAGAAGTATGGGCGGAGACCCCGACTTAGCAGTTAGTTTCCCCATGGAAGTGCACATAGGTGGAAAGGGCATAGTAGTAATGTAGGAACATGCCATGACCTATAATAATGATCCAAACAAATTCTTACACGCATGGTTATAGAATACATTCCCCACAGAACAACTCCTAGCTTGGTCTTCTTTTGATGAAGAAAGTGCATATTTACACACAAGAAGAATGTTTTCCTCAGCTTTTGAGTTCCGCATTGATGAGCCTGAATTTGAGGTAGATAATGGCGTGTTGATGAAGGAACTAGGTGCCAAAGGAGTAAACCCTTTGGTGAATACTGAGAAGTTGTCAAATGAGAAAGTTTGCAATGCTCTTAACAAGGTATTAGTAGAAGTGGATGAAAGAATTTTTGGGAGAAATAACAGAATAAGATCCTTAGAGGAGGAACTTGAAAATAAGAATGAGGAGATCATTAAGAGGTATAGGGAGATAAAGAAAAATGAGTTAATCAATGCGAAATTAAGGTGTGAGTTGAGGGAAGAAAATTTGAAGGTGTGCAAAGTCCACAAGAAGATATAGGCTATTTTAAATTCCATTATCTTGAAGCACTCAGACCTGGCCCCTTCTAAACAAAAATATGAGTCAACCTTGCATTTCTTGGAAGACCTAATGTGCATACTCACCATAGAGAGGAAACCACTCGCATTAGAGTCATCAGAAGAGGTGTTGGCATGCTTTAAGAAGGAATATAAGTTGAAGAATGGGGAGATACAAACTTAGTACTCCAAGCTCCTTACCTTAGTAAAGACTGTAGCGCAGATGGCAGAATTTTTATATGACAATTGTGGCGATAGGGATAGAGTAACAAACATATTAGTTTCCATCCATGAAGTGGATCTGAAATAATTTCAAGAGAAAAATAAGGGAAATAGGGCGGAGCGAGACAAGATCTTGGCTGAGGTAGAGAAGAAATCAGAGGGGATTGAAACCTTAAGAGTTTCGATTAAAAAAAACTAAAAGATTTATACCCCTAAGTCACTTGTGGGATGGACACATTGGGAGACTTTAGCAAGAAGATGAAAAGCATTGAAGATACATTGAAGGCTAAGGGGGATGATATGAATTTTGACGATGTTAACAAGATGGTGGGTAACTTACTTCAATAGGCACATAATTAGATAGATGTTTGGCTTAAGATTGAAGCCCCCATGAAGAAATATTTCCCACTTCTCATGTAATAGTAGCATGATTCTTCCCATTTTCCATTTTTTAATCCATTGAAGATTCTTTCATTTCCTCTATTCTTTATTCTTTGGTGGAAAGGAAAAATGTTTTCTAGGATGAAAAACACAGGTAATGTGGGGTAATGTTGGGCCCTGAATCGACTAAGTCCCAAGGAATAAGTCAACACATGCGGGAGATAGTAAAGAAGGAAGGCACTCAGGAAAAAGCGTGTAAGGGAAAGGCGCACGGGAGAAGAGGTTAGCACGTGCGGGAGCAAGGAGGTTTGAGGACCGAGCCATATTTTGAAGAGGTTGTTGCAGGAGAAACACGTGAAAAACCTAAGTAGGCATGAAAAATGGATAAGGTGTCATCCTGGAGCCTTGTAGGTCAAGAAAAGAATATTCCACATAAGGAATATTCCCAGGATGATCATTACAGGTAGTGGAGGCATTTTCAAGTTGACATATGCATTTGAATATGGAGGACCACACTTCCACTTGGCATGTGATATGTTCATGAAGGAAACCAAGGTGATGCATCCAGATCCTATTTAAAGGAGTGCTTGGGTCTAAAAGAGAAGAGGAGGAGAGTAATAATGATGTGTTGTTATAATGTTAGTAGGGTTAAAGAGGGTATTGAGTAGAAATAAGGTGCTCCAAAAATGCTTACAAGAAGGGTTTTAAGCATAATAGGCATGGATTTGAGTATGAACAAGGGTTGTAATGGGTAGGATAGCTAAGAAATCTCTTTGTAGAGTATTTTTGTAGGGTTTAAGATAATATTCCTTGATGTATTTGGTTTGTATGACCCTTATGATGTAATGAGGACACTGTAAATGTTTATAAATCAGTTTATGTGTGTGATTCTGGTTATTCATGTTCTTAAGTGTAAACCCTTGTGTTCTTCATATTATTCTAAGTTAGATCGAGTTTCATTATGCTTATTTACAATGTTCATTTCCATTTATGATGCATCTATACAAATATCTGTTATTTGTATCTTCTCTTTTTGAGTGAATGTCTATATTTCCATTCTTTTAACTCATTCTCCATCAATGAAAGAACAATCTCACAAGGCTCACATAAAGGAGGGGCTTGGCACCCTATGCACCTTAGGTGAGCACCCAATGCACACTCAGTGATAGGCTAACACGTTTGGGGTAGAAAGAAGCTATATGAAGAAATGACTACATATTAGCACTCCACAAACCCTTAAGGTTGTGTGTTATCTTAATAAGCAGAAGGGACAATATTGATTGATTCAGGGAGCACACATAATTTCATGAATCATAAGCTGACAGCAAGACTAAATTGTTTCATCTACTCAACACCTGAATTACAAGTAATGATTGTAGATGGTGACACAATCCAATGTTAAGGTAAATTCCATAAAATCAAACTTATGATGGGTGAATACATAATGGAATCTACTATTTTTGTTATTCCCATGGGTGGAGTTGATATTGTCTTAGGTGTTTAGTGTCTCACAAATTTGGGCACCATAGAGATAAATTTTTAGGAATTGTTTATGCGCTTTCATTTTGAGGGTAGATAATTTGAACTTTGAGGAATACATACAAAAACTCCTCAGGTGGTTAGTTCTCAAAAAATGCAGAAGATTATGAAAAAGGGGTTGAAGGATATGTGGCATGATTGTTCTCTATGGTAGCTCAACCACCAATGATTGTAGTTAATCCTAATATTTAGAAGATTATTGATCAACATGTAGTTTTCTTTGAGGATCTTAGAGTACTTCCTTCTAAAAGAGATCATGATCATGTCGTTCAGTTAATTCCAAGAAGCCAAACCCCCAACATCAGACCTTATAGATACCCATATGTGTAAAAGAGTGAAATCGAGAAGATGGTGGAGGAAATTTTAGAAATGGGTATTATTTGTCATACTTAGAGTGCTTATTCTGCTCTAATGGTGATGGTGCACTGCAAGGATGGAAGGTGGCACATGTGTCCAGAAAACAAAGAACTTAACAAGTACACTATCAAAGATAAGTTTTCTATTCCTATCATTGATGATTTGCATGGTGCAATTTATTTTAGGAAACTAGATCTGCATTCTAGGTATGACCAAATTAGATTAAAGAAAGAAGATATTCATAACACAGCCTTCAAAACTCATCAAGGGAATTATGAATTTCTAGTGATGCCTTTTGGTCTTACTAATGCACCATCCACATTTCAGAGTTTGATGAATGTAGTATTTCGACCATTCCTACAGAAGTTTTTCTTGCTATTTTTTGATGATATTCTCATCTACAACAAATCCTAAGAGAAGCATTCACATCATATCAATACAGTATTGAAATCCCTAGAGAAACATCAACTATATGCAAAGTCTTCGAAGCGTTCTTTTGGGGTACAAGAAGTGGAATACTTGGGCAATATTGTCTCTCATGAAGGTGTTAAGGTGGACCCTCACAAGATCTAGGCCATGGTGGAATGGGAAGTCCCAAGAACCCTCAAGAATTTATGAGGTTTCTTAGGTCTCATAGGGTACTATCAAAGATTTGTAAAAAACTATGGAAGTATAGTAGCACCACTCACAAACTATTGAAGTAAGTTTTGGAAATCAGGACACTGAGAGGGGGTGAATCAGTGTCTGTTCAAACTTTAACAATCAATTAAATTTTTGTAATTTAGTGCCAATTAAGACAAACATTCATAAACATTCAAACACAAGAGAAAACATAGATAGACATGATTTTATGTGGGAAACCCTTTAAGGAAGAAAAACCCACTGAAATAAGAGTACTAACTTGGACAAGAATGTCATGTAAAGATTACAATGATGTCAAGTTGAGAATCTACTCAACATGGAGCTGCAACTCCAAAATTCAACCAAGCACCTACTTAGTATTTTGACAAGCTTCAACTTGTATGAAGTTTCAACTCCCAAATTTAGTCTAGCACCTACATGACCTTCTATAAGATTCAACTTACAGGGAAGCTATAACTCTCCATATGTTAATCTGTAACTTAGACTTCTACAAGGTTTTGATCACACTAATTTTGTTGTCTTCTATAACTAATAGTGACCACTAGATTAGCTCTCTCTTCTTCATAATTTGGACCAGTTCGTTAGACCAAAACCCCTCTCTTCTAATCACCTACATTACTCCAATTTAGGATATACGAGACTGGTTAGTCCATTCAAACTCACAGGGAGTCTAGACACACATCAACAATATCCTCACTCAGCATTAGCTGAGTGAGTTTCAAACTTGATGACTTGTCATTTACCATTTGTTGGACCACAATTTCCTTATACCAAAACTTCAAGGCATTAGTCTCTTATAAGTCATAGTTAGGATCTACGATAGGTGATTCTTATTCCATTCACGAAACTCATGGGGAGCACTTGACACACTGACAACACACAATTTTTCATCTTAATCCACCTCTCTTTTGATTACCTAATTATTCATCAATTCTCAGTCTTGATAAGTCTGCCTTCACACTCTCAATTACATTCATTAATCTCTTGAGCCACCCTCTCAACTTACTAACTCTTTCAAATGTACATGCTACACATTCATCTTCATCAAGAAGATATCATTACATATGTTTTGATCATGTTCAACATCATCCTTCACAATCTGGTACTCAAAATTTCAATCTCATGCTTTGTTCCTCTGTCACACATATAACTAGTAAACTTACTCATGATCTACACTGCTTTAGCTTCATCTTCACACCTCTCTTTCTTCATGCACTTATTTTCGGCTCACATATCTGACATCAGGTCTTGAAATATGGTTTTTCACTTTGAATTATGTTCTCTGCTCTATGAAGAGGATAACTTTTACATGTCATATTACTCTCATATGTTGATATCATATCATTTTCTTCAATCACAGTTATCTTCCTCTCCTTCACACTTCTCTGTTTTCAATATACATCAACAAAAACCAATATTTAAACAAAAATATTTTTAACAATGAAGGAATCTTTCCCACATAACCCTTACACTTGAAAATTTTGTCTTGTAGTATAACTCATCTTGTTCAGATGTGTATGACATTATTAGACCTTCAAAAATTCCTCTAGGACTTATTTACCAGATCATTCTTAGTTACCATTTTATGTCTTAGGCTCATGTGAGCACATTTTGATTTATCAAAGGATGTAAAGACAAGTTCTTAAATAATTGATATTATGATTCCATCAAGTAACCTACCCTCTTTCTCCTACCATATTAATTTTATAACTTGAAATATCCAACCTATCTCATCCTTTGGCTATGTGAGCCTATTTTGAGCATATACATGGCATAATTTTTGGGATTTATCATAATAAAAAAATGTTACAACTCTCAAACTTCTTTACAACATCTTCACATCCTCCTTTGTCATACACCTTTCAATTCTCATTTAAGTTCATGAAATCACAATAAGTGCAAGAGCTAGTTGATACAATCTTGTTCCTTGAAGACTTCATGGAATCATTGTTCAACAAGTTTCTACAGTCATGGATGAAATACACAGTTACATCTCCAACATGATAGCTTGAAGAGTAGGCAGAGAAAATATGGTTTATTGATCCTTTTTCTTCACAGTCAAGAAGAACTATGTCTTCAACGAGCTCAAAACACCAACAAGAACAATGGCACCAATAGGTTATCTACTTCATACTTCAAGCAAGAAGTCATGAATCTTCATGTAACACTGTATGACACATTTAACAGGAAAGACATAGCATGACACTCCTATATTTACTTAAATCATCCATTAGATCATGGTATATCCAGTCTTCTATGCTCAAATATGTAGTTTCCAAGGTAGAACAAGACAATACAGTACCACAATCATTTCTTGATTCCAATGTCACTTTTCAAGCAGGAAAATAATGGTGTCCATTTCATTATGCATATAGCTTTCTTAACTCAGCTCATATGGGCATCTTGTAAGATTTTTGGGATGTGCTCAGTTAGGGTTTTGAGGATCAAACCCTATACATATACAAGAAGACTTAAAACACTTCATTGAGATTCAAATAGTTCTTCCAACACAGGTGTACAAACACTTCACTGGAGAGGTTCTCACTTTATCCTTCAAGAATGCCATTCTTACATTTTTTGAAAGAATAACTTCATGAATTTAGACTTACAATCACAGTTTCCACATGAGTTGGAATAAAGAGCCAAATCAATATTTAAGGATTCTAGAATGGAAACACATGATGAACCTCTGTCTCAAGCTCAAATGACCTATTTTGAGGATTCACTTGTCTTCATCTTTACCATACAGTGTGCAATCACTACTTTAAGGAATAAGACATGAAACTTGGTCATTTCCAGGAAACTGTGTGCATTTGTGCTTAAATTACCATAGAATAGTTTGAGTTTAAGACTTATTTCTTACAAACCTTCACTCACACACCTTCCCATTGCACTTGTACCTCACTTGAGAAGGTATTCATTTTACTCAATGTTTCTTTTGAGTGAAATGGAAGAGAGAGTTTTGACTCTATGCTCAAAGCATAATCCACTTTGACTGTCCTAGATTGAATGAATTATCTTTTTAAAGATTGTTCATCACAAGGAATTTATTTGATTAAGAACATGGTTTGAATGTGTTTATTAGGACTCATGTATCCTGTTCATGGTCATATAGCTCTTGGATACATGCATTTTATATCAACAAGGTCACTTAGATCCAAAGCTAGTTCTTGTCGAGACTTGCTCTACCAAGCTTTGTGATGATAAAGACATAACTATTTAATGACTTCACTAAGCCTCCTATTAACAAATCTATAGTCAATAGGAGAATAAATCAGATAAGCATCCATGACAAAATTTTAAACTTCAAGCCCTTTACACCAAACATCATACCCAAAACTTTCAAGAGAAGACATACACCTCTATGGTATAGTCCACCTTGAGAAACACAAAAAACCACCATTTTGACTTAGAGGAAGTATCCTAACAATTTTGAGGGGTTTGTACCAACTTTCACAAATGATTTGGAGTACAAAACAACTCAATTTGATCTTATCGCTTCAAGGAGGAGGTCTAGATATAAAAAACACTATTAGTAAAATGCATAGAACATTTTTGTTCCTTATCCAATTGTCTTCAAAATTTTTGAAAAAATTTCAGTTTTGGATTTGATATTAAAAAATTCCTTCTATGATTTATCTTAAGAGAGGCCTTTATAATTTTGTTTGGATGCTAAGAAGACAGGTGCTCAATTTGCTCAATCAGTTTTGGTAAAACTTGAATAACTTGCACAATCTTCTTCAAAATTTGATGAAACTTGAAATGAAGCACTAAAACACATCCCTCTACATGATCCATAGTTTGGTTTCTCATAAATGATCATGTAAAACCCAAAACAATATTATTTTCCTGAGCTTCCATTGTTAGTTCTCAAAGGCAATTTTGGTGAGAACTTGAATTTTTGCCTCCAGAATCCAAAGTAAGCCTTGTAGATGCTCCTACATGCCCCAGGCAATGTTCCTAGACTCCTACTATACTTACCTACGATTTTCATGACCTGCATTTGAGCTATTACACCTCATTAGGCTCTAGAACTAGGCCTAAATGAGCTAGCTACGACTGTGACTTGCAACACTTGACCTAATGATCACCCTAGAAGCTCTTTCACATCCTAGAAACACAATTTTTGACCTTGTAGGACACCTGAGACAAACACACCAAAAAATTCCATACCTCCAGTGAGAACCTACCTCATTGACCAAGCCTGCAACACACTGAATTCATCCTGAAACCACTCTGAATCCACTTTGTGAGCTCCAACCATCATTGAGAAGGCACTACCAATTAACCTTTATGCCCCTGACTGATCCTCACTTCACCACTCACACATTTTCCATAAATGCAACCTAACATCAATGACAACAGCAATGCTCCAGGGTTCAACAAAAATACTCTTTTCATTGGAATTAAGAAGCTTCTAAGGAATTTGAAAAATTGAAGGTGACAATGTACACCACTTCAATATTGGAAAATCCATATTTCTCCAAGACCTTCATAGTTGAATGTGATGCTTCAAGAAATGGGATTAGGGTAGTACTCATACAAGAAGGACATCCCATATCTTTTGAGAATTGGAAACTAAAAGGAAAGAATTTGTTGAAGTCCACATATGAGAAGGAAATTATGGCAATATTACATACAGTCAAACAATGGAGACCATACTTGATGGGTAGACACTTCAAGGTAAAAAATGATCATGATAGTTTGAAATACTTCTTGGAGCAATGAATATCTTCATAATTGCAAAAAAAATTGGTCACAAAGATGTTGGGTTATGACTTTGAGATTATTTATAAGAAAGGGAACTTGAAAATATGATCGTGGATGCTCTATCTCGGAGGGATGAGTCCAGATAAGCATTGTTATGTGTCATCTATATGCTAAGGCATTGGGTAGATTAAGCAAGGGAATAATGACAAAAAGATGAAACAACCCATACTCTCATTCAAAATCTCCAGAAAGATCCAACCATATATGAACATTTTATATGGAAGGGGGATACATTGTGGTATAAAGACAAACTATATTTGTGTAAGAACTCTACACTTAAACACCATGTTCTTTCAGAGCTCCATAGGTGGCCATTCTGGGTTCTTGAAAACTTATCAGAGTTAAGAAATATTTCTTTTGGGAAGGATTAAAATGAGATGTCAAAAATTGTGGCAAAATGTTTGGTATGATAACATAATAAGGGTGAGACCATTAAGACATCAGGTCTTCTCCAACCCTTATCTATTCCTAGCGAGAGATGGGAAGAGGTATCGATGGAATTCATCACAAAATTTCCTAAATCAGAAGGGAAAAAGGTCATCATGGTCATTATGGATATATTTACCAAGTTCATTTTTGTTCCCTGTCTCATCCTTTCATAGCTAGTACAGTTTTCATCTCATTTATGGACACTGTTGAAAATATCCATGGCATGCCTGAAATTATAGTAAGTGATCGCTATCCGATATTTACAAGAAATTTTTGAATTGATTTGTTATTTTATTTGGGTACCCAATTGGCCTAGAGTTCATCTGATCATTCTCAATCAGATGGGCAAATTGAGGTGGTAAATAAATGTTTGGATGGATATATTCGATGTTTTACCTCATATAAATAAGAACGTTGGGTGAAATGGTTTCCACTTGCAGAATGGTGGTATAATACTTCATTTCAAACCTCCTCTAAAATGTCTCCATTTCAACCACTTTATGGGTACCATCCTACACTATTAATCTCTATCTTGAAGGTCAAACCGAAGGTGAGAGCAATCAAATATCACATTCAACACCAACATGAGGTAATCTATAGTCTGAGGGAGAATTTGGCAAGGTCACAAAACCATATGAAGTAACATGATGATCAACATTGTAGTGAACAAAACTTTGAAGAGGGTGACTTTTTTTTGTACAGTTGCAACCATATAAGAAATTATCTTTAAAACAAAAAAAGAAGGATAATAAGCTTACACCTAAATACTATGGTCCTTACTAAGTGTTGCAGAAAATTAGTAGTGTGACATATAAAATGGAGCTACCTCCAAGAAGTAAAATACATCCAGTCTTCCATGTTTCTTTCTTGAAGAAAGTCATTGGGAAACAAATTTGCACCTAGTCTGTACTTCCTAAACTGGATGAGGAAGGAAAGATATTATTAGAGCTTGAAGGTATTCTTTAGACACACACCAAAAGATTGAGGAACATAGTCATTACCGAGTATCTGTTCAAGTGGAAGAATATGCATATTGAAGATGCAACATGGGAGGATGAATCATTTTTGCATCAACATCCAAAGCTTTCCTACATTGGAGACAATCCTTATTTTAAGGGGAGGGGCATGCTACACCCTTAGTCCTATAACTTATATTGGATAGGTAGTGTCAACTTGTGGCTTACATAATCTATCTTCTTGTCACATGTCATTAATTTATGATTTCATATGTTTAGTAGGTCGGTATTTGTGTTGGCCATAGCATAGGATTGGTATATATAAGTGGTAGTGAGGAGTAGTTAATCATCATATTGAGCATTTGAGTCTTATTGTATGTTTTGGAGGTTTCCCCCTCAAAGTGGCTAAGCTATTATACTTGCATATTATGATCATTTATCTACAATACTGTGTTCCTTGGTGTCCTATTGCTGCTGATATTTATATTTATACAAGTAATTTCATTGCAAAAATAGTGGTAGTTGAAAATATTAATTGGCACAAAGCATGGGATATATGTGCTTTTTAGGGGTTTTTTAAAAAATCTCGCAGTCATGCAAGGAAAATGCATTCAAGAAGAATTTTTACTATGACCTTGGCTTTAAAAATTGGTGATAAAATTTAAGATGACATAATAGGCTTCAGACGTGAGCCCATCTCCCAGAAATAGTAGATAATTGTATGAATCCTCGAGGGAAAGTCTGGTGATAATGTGAGAGTAGAGAATATTGTTAGACAATACACTCAATCTATCTTCCCAATTCTCATTGAATCGTGTATGCTCAACTAAATTAATAAAATAGATATGGAAAAAAGTAGAAACCCTCCAATGGGTTTGTGAGGTTTTGAAATGACTAGAAGTCTATGAAGTTATCTTAGCAGGGGTAACTTTTGGGTGTTTTTTTTGAGTGTGTAGCATTCTTCCATGAAAATTTAGTAGGTTTTTAATCTATCTTTTTATTTTTCATTTGACTTTATACTCAAGTGGATATCTCTCCATCTTGGTTTTGGTTTATAAACGGGATGTGTTATATAATGTTTCAAATAAAGAAAGCATGCATTGGGAATGGTCTAAATTTTAGAGGTACTTATGCATGAAAATCTCTACGTCTTTTACAAATATTTTGTAGCCCTAAAATTCTATTTAATAGGTTTATTTACACAATTAGTATTTAATGTTTACATGTTTTTATCATTTGGTATTTCTACGATTTTATTTTGTAGTTAGGGTTTTTGAAATTGAAGGATTCATACTTTATTTAAACATATTTCTTTCTAGAATCATCATTATTCTTCTTGTAAATGGATGATTGGAATGGAAAATTCAAAATTCTAAGCTTGGAATAAATTTATATGTCAGAAACCAAATGAATAAGTTTCACGACTAGAAACTTCTCATGGATGGGTGGCATTGGTGACACATTGAAATTTAATTCCCTTCTCTATATTTTATATGTTTGTGCTATATGATTTGTTGGTATTGTTTTTTCTCATGTTTTTTATACTCTTTGGATGTCTGAAATTACATTTTCTTCAACATCATATTAGTGTTAATGTTAGTAATTAATAGCAGTTTCATTATTTTAGATTCGAATGGAAACAATGCTTTGTTCATGTTGAAAATGAGAAATTATTATGAAGTTAGCAATGTCATGTACCGAATTCTAATTTTAATTACTTAATTATTAAGTATATTTCGAAACCCTATAGAAAATTTCACCCCTATAAAGTGACGGTCTCTAGGACATTTTTCTTAATTTAGACAAAAATCACAAGACACGCATCTATTAAGTAATCAACGTCTTTGTCACAATTTTTGGATGGTTTTACATATTACATTTGTGTAAACAAATTTAGCAGAATTTTTTGGGTGCTTTTGTAATTTAGATTTCCATTAAGGTCTTCAATGAAAATTTTAGGCGAGGGTTAAATTTGATGGCCTCTTATTCTTGTCAAACAATTTTTAGGTAACTATAATTTTCCAATATTACCCTTTTAAAATATAAAACAAGATTATTTATACATTACTAATAAAATATATAAAATACCATTGTATAATTATTTAACTATTTTTAATATTTATTCATATATTGGTATAATCTACACAGAAAAAATAGTCACATTTTAAATATACAAGTCACATGTAATGGTTATTTCAAATATTTGCAAGTATTTCACAACAAAATCACAAAAACCATCTAAATGAATGTAAAATTTAACCCCTTCTTTTGGATACTGACACTACAACTATTGTTATTCAATTCATTTTTACTTCCCACTCTTGCATTCATTTCGGTAGGATATGCCATTCCATGGCCTTATTGAAACTAATGTCCAAATCTAACCCACATTCCTGTCAATCAACTCTAAATCAAAAAATAGATAATTAAATAAAATACTTCATATATTTTGTATTTTCATTTTCAATATGTGTGGATTGGAACTGGATGCCCAAGATTAACACACATTAATGTCACCTGCTTAAAATAAAATAAAATTGATTAACATATAAAAATGTAAATAAAAGGCAAACTGGAACTACATTCCCTAAACTAACATATTAGTATCACTTGTTTAAAATAAAAAAATTGATTAATATGGAAAAATGTAAATAAAAGGTTAAATAACTATCAACTTTCTCTTTTCCACTAACCTTGCAAAAAAGCTAGCAATCTCTTCCTAGAGAGGACTTTTTCTTGAGAGTGGGGAAGTGAGTGAGAATGAGAGGTAGGAGAACTAATGTTGCAGGTTGAATTTCAGAGCCCTACACACACTAGCTAGAAAACTTTACACGTGCATTTTTTAGAAGAAAACAACATGATTTTTTGAGCTACTAGATAGAGTAAACCATATGTACAAAGATGTACACATTCGTATGCCTTGGAAAACATAAAATTATTCATTTATTAGCTTGCGAAATCACAATTGTACATCGTGAGGAATTGAAGAAATTTGAGGTAGAGAAAACAAAAGAAAATCAGCTATCTCTTTGTTCCTTACAAGAATCACTCTCTCATTAGATTACAAATTGACAACCAGCTAAGAAGAAGCCGAAATGAGGGAATTTTTAAAATTTACAGAGAAAAGATGGCTCTTCATCTCCCCTAATGACACTTCATATGCCCTTTTTCTGACTTTAGACTCTTGACATTCCTAAGAAAATATTAAGTCCCTTTTATAAAAACAAGGTGACTTAATTTACATCATGTTTCTAAAGTTATTTTTCGAATAACTTAAAGGAATATTAGAAAATGCAAAACTCAACAAAGAATTAGAACATTTAAAGTGAGAGAAAGTCGGGGGGGAAGAGAGGAAAGAGAGAAGGAAGAAGAAGGGGGGATGAATGATGTTGACGATGAAAGATTCGTCTCTGATGAAGTCCATGGCTCCTTCCAGATGAATCGATGGAATGTCCCAATGTGATGATCTCTAAATCCTTGAACTATTTGTACCCCGAGAAGATCCTTTGGATGGTTCAAGGACACCTTGGGTTAATCATTCAAAAACACCTGTTGAATGAATTCACTAACGACCATGAACACTGACTCATAAAGATCCTTTTTGAAGAGATAAGAGCTCAATTGATCCTGCCAAGTTGAATGAACTATTTCATTGATGACCGCTACTTTCGTCCTACACATGATATACCTGTGATCCAAACCATGTAGTTATAAAAGATCTATGAGAGATACCAAATATGCTCCTTGAAATAATGTTATGACCCACATGTGAAGATAGTATATTGAGGAGATAGGTAATAAATCTTGTGAAGGAAATATTTGGCAACAGTGATAATGCTCATTCTGTAAACTTGAATCTCATCATCTCTTGAAACTTACTAGATTTAGAGAGAAAAAATTTGAGTTTTTATTTTTTAATTGTGAGAACTCATCTTCTTGAACCCTTGTATGATTGGTATTCTATGTCCTTTGTTGTCAACATTGTTCTAAATGTGACTTACTATTAATAGCGAGTGCTAAAATGGGAGACTTACTATCTTTAGTAAGTGATGAAATTTACCTTTCTTGACTATCTTGATGAGGTCAGCTTCCTTAGTTATTCTTGTGTACATTGCCTTTATTTTGACCATTTTCTGGAATGATTTTTTTTTTGTTGGTGCCGATGAGACATTTTACTATTTTTAGTAAGTGTAAAAGTCAACTTTTTCAAACCTTAATCGGCTATGATAGCTTGAATTCATTCTTCTCACTATGTTCCTCTCACCTTCTGGACCAACTTGTTATTTATAGGAGGTGTTTATGGGATCACTTACTATTTTTAGTAAGTGTCAATTTTGGGCCAAGATGACCTTTTCGATGATTTTCACCTATGATACTTCCCTTGTGTTTTCTACCTTCTTCACAACTTCTTCAGATGGTGACTTACATGAAATAACAGTCTCCCATGTAGGAAGGCCTATTATTTTTAGTAAGTGTACTTCTAGTCATTGGATCATGATGAAATGAATATTTTTGATATGGGTTTTTACCCAATATCACTCCTTTAAAATTTTGGATCTACCCGATCGCCGGTTTGTGAGATTTTACAATTTGAAATTTCTTACCTGGCAGCAGCTATGGGGAAAATAGCTATTAATGGAGCTAAAAAATTGCAGGTCCACTTCCCCTCCTCAAATCTTGATGAAATTTATATTTTTGATATGGGTTTTTTCCACTTGTTTCACAGGTGAAATTTCTTTGCAAAGTGGTCACTAGTCTAACGAGAGATGAGCTTTTTATTTTTGTTGCACCAAAAAGAGGAATTCTTTGCTGCAAAAAATCCTCACTATACATGAGAAATATATTTCTGGGGGTTTTATGGCCTCCTAAAATTATGAAGACAACAAAAAATTCTATTTCAATCCATGTCGTGGTTAACAAGTTATGGCCATTTCTTCGTTGGGTGGCTACAAGGGTTTTTTAAGATGAAGATCTTCATTGTCTCCCTGTTCTTCATCATTTTGATATGTTATTTTGATGATATCCATGTATTTTAAGTGTGATGAAGCCATTTTGGAGCTGACTAAGTGCAGCAATGGAGGTTGGAAGATCTGGAAAAAAAATTCCAGAGTTCTGGTCGTGTATAGAGGCGCGAGGGGATGAAATGAAGAAAATTTGGCTAAGTTTGGTATATATTCATCCCAAAAAGAAATCATGAGGGATGGGAAATTTTTTGTGTCCCTTTCATAAAGGGATGAAAGGGATGTGAAATTCCCCTAGGCGTAGGTTGTGACACTTGGTGAATTTTGTTTGGATGTGCATTTGAGCGAGGGGGCTTGAGAGAAGTACCTGGGAGCTGAGTTTTGGGCGTATGAGGAACAAAAATACTTAAGTGGGGCTGGGTGCATTTTTGTGTCCATTTTATAAATTTATGAAAGGGACATTAAATCCCCTCACACGCGTGGTGCTACCACTTGGTGAATATGCATGCTAGGAGAGGGAAGGCTCAAACTTAGCTCTTGGGAGCTTAACTGGAAAGCGGGAGGTCACATTGGTGTTCTGAGGGATAAAAAAGGATGGGAAATTTTTTTTGACCCTTATGTTCTTTTTATAAAGGGATGAAAGTGACATGAAATCTCCCCAAGATCCTGGTGTTGACACATGTTCTCCTGAAGAAATGACTAACTGTGAGAACTCTTACCTTGAGCCCGACTTGTGACGACAATGACTTGAGATTCCGAATGAGTTCGGATGTAAAGTTTTATATAAAATTGACTAGAAACCACCAAATGAGTTGAATTTTGATGGTTTAAATCTTAAATTATTACTTCATCACCTCCAAATTATCCCTTATTTCTCGAGACCGCTAGTTGCGTGCCAGAAGAACGAGTTGCCTCGGAAAGTGTACAATGTTTCATGATGTCTCATTTTTTCCACAATTTAGGGCATGGAAAATCATTTACATAGGTAATTTTTTGGCTCTTGAATATTCACAGAGATACCATAATATTTTTTTGAATCTTAGGTACTCCTTCGCGGTGTTTGCTCCTTTAGGCCTAAAAACCTGTTTTTGTTGAATCAGCTCCAAAACCTATTAATCTTTCCAAAATATCCAAAAAATATTTTAATTGATGTTATTATCCCTTGAAAACTCCTCCATGATGGATTTTTATCTTTTGATCTACTCTAGGGGTGGTGCACATGTCCTAGGAAAGTTGATGGTAGCCTTCCCAAAACTGCTTGAGTGTTTGAATGTTCCTAAAAATCCTAAATCACCTAGGGGAAATTTTTAACTTTCCTAAATCACCTAGGGGGGAACTTGAAATTCACATACGTATTATTTGACTAATAGGATAGGACTAGTGTTGAGGTTGGACTGACCTAGGGGTGTCTTGAGAAGGTATGACTTTGAATTTTTTTGACACTGTGGTCCATTGCCATACCCTAGTTAACTACACTTCAAACTCCACTTCTAGATTCCTATAAAAAGGGTGAAATAGAGTTGTACATATAGTTCAATTTCCGGATGTAACTTCTTCTATTCCAAATTTATACTACCTTTGTAAATTTGTAATCCACAGACCAAGTCTACTTGTCATCTCAGGTAATTACCATTAATAACCTAGAGCTTAGTCAACGTCAAATCCACCTTTCATGACCCTACCCTCAGCTATAAAAAAATATTATTTGTTTTGTAAACTCATCCTTGGAATTTTGTGCAAATTATATCTAACTTCTGCTAAATTTGTTGGGAATTAATTAATTAGTGCTCACATTTCATATATGTGAGTTATGTTAAGGTTGTTATAGTTTTCATATTAAACGATTTGTTAAAAAACTCGTGTATTTTTAGTGGGTTGTTTCTTAAAATTTAGGAACAAATTCACCTATATATTTGCAAATGAGTTCCAAATGGAATACAAAAGGAGATTATTGATTGTGTTATTTGCTGAAAATTTGATCAAACTTATGAAAATTTTCCTCCTGCATCCTTATGTATCTAAGATCATAGCATTTTAAATCTAATTTGGAGATTCATATCAAGAGCACCCATAATTTAAACATCTTAATATTTCACAAGCCCAAGTGTTTCAAAAATATTCTTGAGGTTTGCAAGAGAGTTACAGAGAATGTATATTTTTGCTTGTTTCCTTTATCTTTCATTATTATATTAATTTTCATTGTTTATAGTTGTTGAGGTTTGGTATGAAGATACTAACCATTTTTTTCAGGGATCAAACATGGGAACCGACTTGCGATTCCTCTCCATCATTATAAGAATTGTGCAAAGGTTTCTTTTGGTTGTTGTTTTGCTTTGCACAAATCCATCATTGTGATTTCAGAGTCAAGGTTGAAGGGAAAATATTTGAAAAAATTCTCTGAGAGGTCCACGAAGGTAGTGATATATCCCTTTAGAAGGTGTAAGAACCAGTAAAACTTTTTTCCTTATAAACTTCAAGGAAAAATACACAAAAGAAAGATATCATTATATGCCACTTCTTGGCAAGCCATGAAAAATTCTTTTATATGCTCTCTTGGATTGTTTTTTCCCTTGTATTTTTTGAATTTAGGAATTTCAAAAGATCATGGGAACTGTATGCTAAGATGTCCTTATCAAGAGGGAAAGTACATAATTCATCAAAATTGAATTGTTTGCATTGTTGTTGCATACCTGAGATTGTGTCTTTCACCGTTTTCCATTCTTGAGTATATGGTGAATTATTTTGTGGAATAAAAGAAGTATTATTATTCTATAGATTATTGTTCTCTTTATTTCTTATAGTATGGGTCTTAGATGTATCATCATTGTTCTTCTTTTATTCTTTTTCAATTGTGTCACTAGTGACTTTAGAAGACATGAGAGCCAGTTGTTTTTTCATCTCAATAAGTTGTTATAATAACTCTCCGTTTGATGTCTTGTGTGAATCCACCGTTGTAATGAAAAATGGGGGAGAGTGAAGAAAGGTACGAAAAAAATACTTGACCCTTAACAAAGTGAATGCCAAGGTGGGAGATGGGATTGAAATATTTTAACAACATGAAACATAGGAACGTGAATGTTAAGATAGAAGCGAGTGAAAATGAAGATAAATATAAATTCAACCCTTAACAACGTGAATGCTAAGATCGAAGAGGGTTTTAATATTATTGAATGTACTCATCCTATAGCAAAGTGAATTCTATAATGGAGGAGGGGATGAAAATTATTGATCGTACTTGACCTCTACCAAAATGAATGCTAGAAGGGAGGAGGTTGAAAATGTGTTTGATGTGTTTGACCCTTAACAAAGGGAGAGTTTGGATGGACTGTTGAAGAGTTGTCATTGATGTCTAAGGAGTTAGTTGTAGAGTATGTTGTTTCCATTGATGTCAGGTCAAGTATGTGTCTTATTGATTCTAAAGGATGAAGTGGAGAGTTTTTTTGAGTTATCATTGATGTAAAGGTCTACATGGTGGATGTCAATTGTTTGTAAGGTCATTTTGAGTACAAAAAGAGATAATTTGAAGATAATGTGAAGAAAAATATGTTCTTATGAAGGTATGTGCATGGTATCTTAGTGAAATTAATGGATACATGTATGTTGACATTTTTTTAGCATGATAATGTGGTTTAGAGTGCATACATAGAGGTATGAAGTTCAATTTCTAGCATGAAGACCAAACAAGGTGAAGAAAGAATGGCCTAATGAGGTCGGTTGATAATTTTTCAGTGCTAGTATGCAAATGTGAGCATGGGAATATTTTTTTCATGTTGTTTTAGATGTGTGGACAAAAATATTAGGTCATAAATTGAAGTATTTTGTAAGATAATGCATTTTTAGTCCTACCAAGTTCTTAAAAAATGGAGAATCCCATATCGAGGTGAACTTAGAGATGTTCATTGGCACATGAAAATTCTGTATGAGAACCTAATCTCTTTAAGATAGATTAGTATGGGTCCTAGCTAATATTTCTTAGCATTATCTTTTGAAATGAGGGCCAGAGATTTATGAACAATTGTTAACATAAAATTGCTCAAAACCCTTCTAAAACCCTAACTTGAAGTTGATAGGAAAGGTATGGTTTAAACATGCCTATAATTTATTGGTTTTTCTAGTTTTATGATTATAAAATGTATAAGACTCTCCTAGATATCTCTAGCTGGTTTTGGTTTGTTAGATGAGTAAGAAAAAGTGAAGATACATGTCTATTTTATGAAGAATTTACTATAGCAATCAATTTTTACATTGCACTAGTTAAATAAATAGATTTTTTAGTATTATATGGACCTATTACATTTATATGATGTGTTATAGACATGTTATAGCCTCCAAGTGGTCATACCAAGTTAATTTCTCATGACTAGTTTTGGGACAATTTTGGACTATTTTGAGTGTTCTTGGAGTAGAGTTGTTATTGAGATCTTATGCATTCATTTTAAGTGTATAATAATTTTAGTGATGTTTTTGATGTCATATAGTACCTTTTTACATGTTTCATTTAGCATATTTTAGTGTTTCAAGGTGTTATAAGCCTCATTATTAAAGACTACTTTTTAAGGACCTAATAAGGCATTCTTGTTCTCAAGATAGTTTCATGGCATGAAATGAAGTTGCAGAGATTTATAAGAATGAAGGGGTTAATAAGAGGTATTTAGAAATTTTTTTTAAAAGGTTATTAATATTTGAAGATTCCTGTGTGAGTTCAAGAAATCATATCATGCATACATACGTAATGAAGTAGGTCTTCTTGGGATCTAGAGTGAAATATGGTCTAATGGAGTTAGTGCAGACCTAAAGGAGTCTATGTTTTGAGTTAGTAATTATTTTTAAAGGTTATATGATTCATCATGGATGACCTAAGTGTATTTATATGACCTATATGGTGTATGTGTGCTTGTGACTAGTATATATGCAAGGCCAATTAGGTCTATTTGAGCTAGAAGTGTGGATAGAGAAAAAGTGAGCTAAGTGGTGAATGCTTGGGTAGAATAAGGTCTTACAAACAATATGAGGAGTAAAATGAGTTCATGAATAACATCCTACATGTGGTGAATATCATTTTTTGCATGGATATGACCTAGTGAAGAAGAATAATGAGCGAGTAAGAAAACCAAGCAATTTTGTGAGTAATCAAGAGCTGAGCATCAGAGGTATGAAGAGAACTTGTTGATTGATGATAAAAGTATGTTCAAAAAGGTTAATATCATGGTGATTATAATTATACATATAGAATACCAAGAATAAGAAGAGTAGAAGAGGGATTAGAGAAAATAATTCCATCATTTTTTTAGATATTAACAAGAAGAAGGTGGAAAACATTCATAGGTGGCTGAGTTGGTGTTGAGTATTCCTTGTAATTTGGTGCTTCCTTGAAATTTTTTGCTTGCTAAAACCTCAGGGTTTTTTGCTTCTTGTGGATTTGGTGATTCACTAAATATTTTTTTTTAATACAAAGATCAGTGGGTTTTCTTCCCTTTAAGGGTTTCCCACATAAATGATGTGTTCATGTGTTTTCTAATTTTTCATGTTCATGTGATGGTTGTTATATTTATTTGATGGTGTTTTTAATTAAGATATCATTTTTTAATAATGGTGGCATGATGAATGATTGAAGTAAAAATTTATAAGGATATTGATTCACCCCCCATTGATTGTTCTTCCAACATTTGGTATTAGAGTAAGTCCTTTAGAATAAGCTTGACATCTTGAAGGTGATCCTTGAAGTAAAGGTATGGAGAGAAATAAGGTTAAAGGGGGTTTCTCTACTAATAAATATCCTCTTTTTAATGGGACCAATAATGTATTTTGCAGCTCAAGATGAATAATTATCTAATTTCATTAGGTTATGACATTTAAAAATCAATGGTTGTTGGATACACTATATCCCCTACACCACCAAATGATACAACAATAAAGAAGGATTGCGAAATAAATTCTAAAGAAATGAATGCTATCTTATGTGGAATTTTAGAAGATGAGTTTCCGAAGGTCATGTATTGTGTTATAACCAAAGGAATTTGGGAGAAGTTGCAAACAATCTATGAATGCAACACTGAGGTCAAGTTGGCAAAATTACAGACCTATGAAAGACAGTTTGAGAGATTGAGAATGAAGGAAGATGAGAATATTGTTTCTTATATTTTTAGAGTTGATGGGGTGGTTACTATAATTATAGGATTAGGAGAAAATATGGAGGAATCAATTATTTTCCAAAAGGTATTGAGGTCTTTGACACCCAAGTTTGACTCCAAAGTATTTTTTGTAGAAGAAGCCAACGATTTAAGCACTTTGCTAATGGATGAGCTTCATGGGATATTGACTGCATATGAGATGAGAAAATATGATGGAAGACCTTCGAAAAAGGATGTTTCTTTTGAGGCTGAAAAGAATACATAAGGTAAGAAGGTAAAGTATAATTTTGAATCAGATATTGATGATCAAAAGCTAGACGCCATGTTTGTTAGAAATCTTAAGAGAGGATCAAGTAAGTACAAATGTAAATTACCATTTAATTTTTTTAATTGTGGAAAGATTAGTCATTTTTAATCTAAATTTCTGTTGTTATGAAAAAATTTAAGCATGAAAAATTCAAAATATTTGACATGACAACTTAAGCCACCTTTGAAAATCCTTCTCCTAGTCAATGCGTACCTACCCTCCAGCCAACTCATACAATGTGTTACCATCATTATGGCCTCGAGGGATGTGATAATATGATTTTAAAGTGTGTTTCATGTGTAGGGGATGTTATCCAATTTGATTCATGAATATATTTGGATCCAGGAAAAAACAAGTGCTTTCAGGGTCCCCGAAAGATCTATTCTCAGGATTTTTACACCTAATGAGCACCCTATAGGAATCAAACAAGAAGAGATAATGCATCTAAGTAGTGTGTAGAAGATATATGTAATCACATAAGGTATTTTAGGAAGGTTATGCAAGGAAATGTAGGTTTAGGAAAAAAAATTGCAACACTGGGCTAATTATAACATAGTGTTAGGAAATGAAGGCATTGAAAAATCTAGTTGGCTTTTTCCAAAGGTTTCGAGAGGATCATCATGAATTAGGAATAAAAAATATACTAATTATAAATATAAATAATCCTAATTCACATTGTAAAAGGTTTCAGGAGATTCTATGTTGCAGATTTTTAAATATGGGCCCGACAGTGCAAATGAAGATTCCTGATCCTAATGGATATTTAGTGGAAGATTTTGGGAGTTATATGAAGATTTGGGACTTGTTTAAAAATAAAAAATTACATATGAGAGTACCTATTCACACTTAATAATCTAGTTTACATTTTAATCACCAGAAACTTTTGTGGTAGTTCCTTTTAGTGGCACACATGTTTGAGAAGAATTGAAAGAACAGGTAAAATTAGAATTTCAGGCAGAATTTAGCTCTTAAAAATTATGGTATAGTTATAATCAGAATTTTTTTATTCAAAATAATATAATTTTGGCCTATTAAACTCCTAAGGAAGCTTCCAGGGCAAGAAAGTGGACTTAGATGACTATTTTTGGCAGTGTTTAGTGAAGACAAGCTTCCAAAAATGGAAAAAACCGCAATTGGAGACCCCTGATTTCCCATTTCCCCCTTGAAACCTTTTCCAAAGGAACATGAGGGACACTAGAATGCACCCCCACATGGTTTATGAGATTTTTTACTTAAAGGATAACTTAGAGTGTTAGGATCATATTATAAAGTCATATTGAGTTTTGCCCCCTTCCTCAGGTTGTTAGGACCCTTGGCACATTCTAAGCATGCTGATGTACCTTTTTCCCCTTTTCCAAATGGAAAAAATGGAAATATAATCGTTCCACCACCTGGAAAGAATTTTTGAGTCACTTAAGTTGTCACTTTGAGTGTTAGGATCACGTTTTCAACTCGCACTAAGAACTGACCCCTTCCTCATGAGAATCAAACCCATGGTGTATTTTGAGAGATCTGTTGTCCCTTTATCCCCTTTCCCAAATGCATATGGGGGAAAAATAAGTGCACTACCACATGGAGGAGTTCTTTCCATCACTTAAAACTTGTAAACTTGCTCTCTAGGTTATTTTTCTCAACTTCATAATTGACGTGTTTTAGCCCCCTCTTCATGACTCATCCAACCTTGGCACATTTTTCTAAGTCTAATGTACCTTTTTCCATTAATATAAGTGGTAAGGGACATGGAGACATCTTAGACCCATTTAGAAAGTTTTAACTCGTCCTCGCTTGTTAGTTAACTTGGGTTTGCAAAGGTGGTCAAAGGTGAGCTTGAGGTTGAGTTAGCTAGGTAAGAATGGACATGTGAGTAAGAATAAAAACTTATTCATTTTAAAATTAATTTTTTACATTTTCCTTCCCTCCATTTTTTTTGCACTAATACTCTTTTTTTGAATTTTTTCAAAACCTCCATTGCCAAAAATGATTTCTTGCTCACATCTCCTCCATTTCTATTATTTTTTCCATGAAATTTTGGCTACAACTCCTACTTATAAATGCCTTTAAGAAGATGCAAATATAATTTCCATTGATGCCTTGATTTTTCACAGTATCCCCTTGAATATTTCTGATAAATTTTTTTCCTTTTAAGATCTTGGAAAACCTAGAGATCAGAAACACTTGAAAATTGAACCATGAAATTAGATAAAAATTCCTAATCCGATGAAACAAATTTCATCTCAATTGGACACCCAAAGGTCATGATTATATTTTTATCAATTTTGTAGTTGATCCTTACTAAGAATAGTAAGTTTTGATAATCAAGATGAGGCAATTATAAAACCTCTGTGTAATCCCCAAGTTCAGAACTCCAAAAATTACAAAAATTGAAAATTATGAAAACTGGATATAAATAGAAAGTAACGGTGAAGTATGAATTACTAAAAAAAGTAAGCACTTTGTCCATATCCACATTTCAAGGACACCATAAAGACCAAGTAAACCGAATTTTAGCCCATTTCCACTTTGACCACTGAGTACCCGAATGTTGGAGATAATGATGTGGCACACCTTGGCTTAGATGATCTGAAGGCCAAAATGATGAAGGAACTGTTGATGCAAAATCAAAGCACCCCTGGATTTTTCTTAGACCTGCAGTTTGACAATGGCATCCAATATGATTTGCATAACATTGAATTTTTCCCCCAAGTGTGGGACTTGCAAAATGGGAAAAAACTCTCTAGAAGAAAGGTTGGTTCCTATTCCTCTGTTCAGGTGCATGCATTCATTTTTTGTAGAGGATCTATTCTAATACCTACTCTAAAATTTTAAAAGTGACCAAGGTTAAGAAGAAATTGCAAAAATAATGAAATCTAAGCTAATAGAGGTGATGCAAAGAGGAATGATGAACTCCCACTCTGTTGTTAAACATAGACCCTAGAATACTACGACTTATATGCACAAATAACCAGATTTGTAATGGAAAGATAAAAAAAGATGCAATGGAAGTAAGAAAGGGGTTGAAAATCACCCACGGGCTTATTTAATTGCTCCACAGAATTGATACAAGGGATTACAATGGCCAAGAGGCATAGGTTTTTGCATTACAGACTTAGGGAAAGGTTTGAAAGCTCCAAAAATTTGCTGTAGAACAGAGAATAAGGGAGATGCAGAGAAAAGAAATCTAACATTAAAACAGATCAAATCCTTTCCATTTATAGCTGAAGCAAAGAGAGATAAAATAGAGGAGGAAGCAAATCTGATCTTTTAACTCAACCACCCGCCATTAATCCTTTCAAATCAGCGTGCAAACCCATCAAATCGATTCCCTTGCTTCTGTTTTGCATGCTGGAGAAGAAAAATGGTAAATAGAATAAAATTTTGTCTTGGAAGAAATTTGATATTTCATTTATGGTGTGAGAAGACATTTTAGGTTTTTCCTCCATCAAATCAAGCTGATTCTCCATCCTTGGTGTGTGGGAAAAAAATGGCAGATTAAGCAAAATATGACTGGTTCGAAGTAATATGATATGCATTGAAGGCGTGAAAGACATTCTTAGCATTTTCTCCATCAAAACCTACAAAAAAATGATGTTTTTTATGCCTTCAATGCATATAGGGGATCAAGATCTTTCCAAAAAGTTTGATCTTGTACAAATCTGATCTCTGGATCGAAAGATATGCCCATATGAAAATTTAGGGAAAAATTAGGGAAAATTTAGGGCACAAACTTCAAGGCACAAATTGGCAGAAAAATGTGATTCAAAAATGGTTCTGTGGGCCCAACATTTAATTTTAAACTTTTCCCTAAAAAAATTTAAAAATCTCCGCAGTCCCGCAGCTCCGTCGTGACACGTGGCGCTAAAGCACCTTTGCGGGCCAAAAAATTATTTTTTTGCTTTTGAGCACAAAAGGGAAATCCCAAAATTCTTCATGGGCCATAGGCACAAAATTCACTTCTACAGGCTAAAAAAACATTTTTTCCTTTTAATAAAAAAATTCCAATTTCCCAAAATCCCTGCGGCTCTGCTTTCCCTTGGTAAAAAACCCTTCCCCAAGCCCGTCTTGGGAAAAATTTCCTACTAAAGCCCACCGGCCCATAACTTTCAAAATATTTGGAGTTAGAAAGACTTCTTTACCTTTCTGGAAAGGGAAATAAATTTCCCACCTGATGAAGCTACTTTTAGAGATCCTTAAGCAATTAAAATATGTGAAAAATAAACTTGAATCACTAAAGGAGGAAAAGTTGTGATAGTTAACCAAAAATAAGCATGGGGCTTATTTTGGATAATAGGAACCATAGGGAAATGTTGAGGAAAAGATTTACAATTGAGGACTCTACAAGGTAGGAGGACATCCCCTTTCTATGTAAATTATTGAGCTATTCATAGCATTTGCAAGGCACTATGATATGGTAATAAGGACTATCTTTGCTAATGATAATTATCTGCTGATAGTTCTAACACCTAAGGGAATGCCATAATGCTTTCAAATTCCCACCCGAAGTAATATGGTCATCATCACACATAATTTTTTATCCCAAGAATGGTCAAAGATAAAATCCTATCTTCAAGGGATTGCAATTAGCTCATGGCTCAAGTAGGGGAGAAAGCCTTCTTTGATGCCCAAGACATTGTCCCAAAATGAATTCCATAAATCATATTCAGATACAATTGTGCTCCTGAAAAGAGTAATGGGTGAAGAAAAAACTAGGTAATTTCATGACTGGATGGTACATTTCATTTTGGTAATCAATAAAGGGGATTAATTGATTGATTGGGGTTAAATAATAAGTGACAACATTCACAGAAAATTGTTGTAGTTCTCCGTCACTAAGAGGTTCACTATGATATCTTACTTAGTTTATGCCATCGCATACATGAGGCCCTTCCATGGTCTCTCTCTTGTCCAAAATCTACCTTAGAGAGCTCTTGCATTTGCAAAGTATCAACAACTCACTTTCAGAGAGGGTAACTCACATTTCACAAGAGTGTACATTGTTTGGTTGCTCGAAGGATATCATGAATAAAGAATTTCACCTCAAGCATTGGAGTTGATCACAAGGTATAAAGGGTTATTCACACAATTCTCCATATTCAGTTATCTTAGGGTAAGTGGATTCAACCTTTCTTCTCTCTAGTTTCCGAGGTACTCAAGCCACAAAATCCTCCTAATTGAGTTTTTCTAGCAACTTCCCAAGTTCATATTAGACGTAGGTTATGAAGAATAAGGGTGTTTATTTTACCATATCCTTGGGAATTTATTCATGCAAGATTTTGGTTGATGTTTCAAACATTGAGACCTCCATCACCACCTTCAGTAGGAATTCATATGTGGCAAGAGCTAATTTTTATACCAGAATTGATCCTGATTCCTTCGTTCTTCCCACCTTGCATCATATTCTTCAAATTGAGGACTTTTGGATTAATTGCACTAATGATTTGAAGGTCGGAAGGAGGGACTACATAATAATTACCTTTGATAAAATCATCTTCTTAAAGTTTTAATGGCTTGATCAAAATGTGTCTGATGATGACTCAGATCTATTTGACCCTGAATTTGAAGCAGTGAAATCTTCACTTACCTCTCCCATTCCATGCCACATCACCGAATCAGGTGATGTAAAGGAGATGAAAATGTACATGATTTAAAGGTCTAAAAAGTGGTATAAGAAGAGAAGATCATCTTGTATTGATATAGGAATCATGGGTACCTTTACTAGGAAATATTATCTCTCTTCATCTCATAAAGTATCTAATGAAGGTTCAAGCTCATCTCACCCCAAGAAGAGAAAAGTTGTAGATATTGGTGGATCATCTACCTTAATGGAAGTGTATGAAAGGTCAAAGGTCAGTGAATATATGTTTGAATAACTTGAGTTAGGTTAAATAGACCCTTCACAGTCTCAGGAGCATCCAGTAGATTGAATTTTTCCCATAGAAGAGGTTGAACCATCCTTTTCGTGTCATGCTTTAGTTCCTTACCAAACACCCAAGGTGTCCGAACTTATTTCTACTCCTTTTGATCCATTTTCATGGGTCAATGAATTTCTCTAAGAGGATTCAAGAACAATGCAATAATCCATGGCACCACACTTTGAGGCCATATCAAATTATTTCAAGAAGAAGAGAGTTAAGAAAGAACAAAAAACCTCTAGGTTCTTCACCGAGTCTTTCAGATCTCATTTTGTATTTTGTAGAGGTTGCACATCCAAAAGTAATCAAGCTTGTAGATGAAATGACACCGGATGATTATGAAATGACCAAATAATATTTTTTCCAAGCCTTGTACAAGGGTGATACTCATATGTTCAAGGAATATTCAGCCCATATCCTGTCAAAGAATGAGGAATACATGAAAAACATTTATCAGTGCATGTGAGGACATTGTCTTCATATGTGCGGTCATTTCCTGGACCAGGTACATCATCCTTACCTCCAGTTGAAGTAATTTATCATATTTTATCTTTGATCCTAAGTCCCTAAATGAAGCTCAAGAATTCACAATTCAGGGAAGAGCAAGTGACCAATGAGTAAACATGATAATTGAAAATGGGAATGCTTTATTCCTTGACATCGTCTCATTGTACACATTCCTCTTGGTCACAGAATTGAAAATCAAGAAAACTATAGTTGAGGTTAAGAAGGAGAAAGTTATCTAAGAAAACAATATCCCATTTGTAAGAGAAATGAATGACTTTGATTCTCATGCCTTAGTAATTTCAAATGTGTTCTCATATGCCTCAGAGAACTTGTCACCCATTTGGTTAGGCACTATAACTCGGAGGTGTGATGCACTGAAAGATGATATTGCTGATTTGCAATCTTGCGAGGAAAGCACATCAAGAATTTAGGATGATCTTGGCACTAGCATGCAAGATCTTGGCATTCCTCTCAGTGATAACATTTATTTGAAAGAGCTTCAAATTTCATTTCAAGAACTAGTTCAAGAAAGGATTTGGCAATCTCATTTCATTCAATGGTGACACTTTGGAGTCCCTTACAAAGATTAGAGGTTCCATCTGTAATACTGCAAGGAGTCGTGAATTTTGTTCAGTCAATGTAGAAAGCTAAATGTCACTCCTGAGACTTAGCTCAACATATTGAAGCATGTGAATATCCTAGAAGCTGAGAAATTTGCATTTATCGTTACCAAATTCAGTAAGATTGTTAAAGGAGAAAGCTTCATCATCAAAGATCTTCCACATAGACCAGAAGGACTTGCTTCTTCATCAGAGGAGGATTCTTCATTGAACAATTAGTCAACTACCCACTCCCTTATTTTTTCCCCTAATCCTTCTCTCCCATTTCTAATTATTCATTGTGCAAAATCATGAAATTTTGTCTTTTTCACTTAAGTAAATTTCTAATGTTGCATTGTAAAAGTCCCTTTTGATTTATAAAAAGGAACTTTTTTTCTCACTTCCTAGGAAGATAGAAAGTCACAAGTGGAATTATAAAATGAAGAGTTAAGTGGGGGGTAGATAAAGGGTTGTAATGTAAATATATAAATAAGGGTGACCTCCTCACTTGTCAGGGATGGTTATTGTTGTTCTCTAGCTCTCATATTCTCTCTAGAAGAAAGATAGTTGAATTCTTTCATTCCCTAGTCTCATGTTTTCTTCCCCATATCAACTACACTCCATAAGCATGTACTTGTTAAATATAATGCAATGATACTTTTAGGTTTTTGTGTCTTGTTCCTTGTTATATATGAGTCGTGTCTTCTCTTTGAATTCATGGATGTATTTCTGGTTTTGAGGAACTAAACTTTGTTTTGCTATTTATTGTGAAAAACCCCCCCTTCTTGTTATTGTTTTCATACCTTCTGTTGGAACATAATGATTAAGTGGTCTGGCCAACCCTTAATGTATATGGGTCCATCACTAATATATAGGTTAGTATTTAATAATATGAAATATTTATATTTCTATTATTAAATATGCTAACCTAGGTATATACTTTAGGTTAAATATTTAATATCATGAAATGATTATATTTATAATATTAAATATTATAAACCTAGGTGTATGTGTCAACCTTTTTAGGTTGAAAAGGTGGGTCGGAAGACATACCCGATCACCTTATATAAAAAGGACTTTAGATCCTCATTTGATATATTCGGGAAATATATCAAAGGTGTGTGCAAATCAAGTGATTTGATTTTACCCTTGGTAAATATGGTTTCAAAGGAGGAGGTGATCTTAATGGATGTAAAATAATTTCTCTGCAGTAAAAGGTTATTTTCAAAGTGATATTTACCCGATTGGTGTTTTCCACTATAAATATTGTGTCGTGTTATTTATTTTCTGTAAGAATTTCTTTATTTTCTTATGTTATGATGTAATCTTTATTTAAATATTTACTTATAACATTATATAATATGTAAGTTGATTTAAATTTGTATTTATTAGAATCCTCAAATTCTAACATGGTAATACGAGCAAGGTAAATTACATAAATTAAGATCAAATGTTTTATATTTTATTTATTTAATTTGTAGTGGGTTTTTTTTTTCAACCAACCCGAAATGGTATTTAAAAGTATCTGGTCCCCTTCTTTTTTTCCCAATTTATTTTGGCACTACATTTGTGCAATTAAAATCTTTGGTAAAAAAATTTAGGGTTTTTTAATTTTAAATCCCTAATTTTTTGGTGGGGAGATGTAATATGATATGATTCTTACTTTCATTTATATTTTGTAAATTATATGGAATTAATATTTTTTGGGAGATTGATGTGTGCACAAGTGAAAGGGGCTTCAAATATTTACCTGTATGAAAATCACACATAGAAAAGAAAATGATTTATTACTATATGAAATAATTTTCATGTTTTCTATAATTTCAAATATTTGTAAATATTTCGGAATACCCATGTTCTTTGGTCCCCTCTAAAAGGATTCGATTTGAAAAACCATAGTTTATAGTTAATCTATAAATATATCCTATATAATTTGAAAACTATATTATTATTTTTAAATAAATATATATATATAATATAGAATAAGGTTTATATAATAATTTATATAAACATCATATTAAAATTTATCTAGTTTTGGAGAAAAAAAATTATATATTAAAAGTCTTAAACCATGTTAAAATTACATGGGATTGAGAGAAGATTCAACAGACCATATTCTAAACCTAAGTTTAAATCATATTTAAACTTAACTTATAAATCTAGGCATATATAGTTTTAAAAAAAAAAGAAACAAACCTAAATTTGAATCATATTTTATATATATGGTTAGTTTAAACCACTTAAAATATAAATTTTATTAGATTTGGTTTATATATGTTTTTTTTTTAACAAAAAAACCTAAGTGCTTACTTTTTTTAGTAAGGGGGCTCATGTCTATGGTTTAGCCATGAAGGGATTACTTTTTAAATCTTAATACTTATTAAATAAAACCTAACATGTGTCCCTAACCATTTATATTATCCATGTAAGGGGGTGACCCCATTCATTTATATCTTATAGTTTATAAAAAACTATATAAATCAACATATTTAAAGGTTTTCTTTTATATAAGAGTGGGAGTGGAGAATAAAATGAGATAATATCTCAAGTATAAATGTGGAACTCTCAAGTATAAATGAGAGATTTTTTTACAAAGGGCTAGTTTATTGGTGGCCCACGTGAAGTGTGATAAATATTTATTAAAATATTGGTATTTATAGCCACATAAAAGTTTTAAAGTTTTTAGCTTGTAGGAATTTTATAAAATATTTTACAAATTTTTTTTACCTAGTCTATGTCCTTTAGGAGACCCCTTTGAATATAGGGTTCAATGTGTATTTTATATGGTATATGAAATATACTATGGTCCGCTCTTATAATATGCAAGTTAAACTATACTGTTGTTAATTTATTTACACTTGGTATAAATTCTATATAACCTAGTCTATGTCCTTTAAAGCCATTTAATAAGTGTACCTATTTTTACATTATAAATTATAATAGGTTATTATAATGTATTAAAATTTTTATAACCTCCCTTATATTTTACATTCTATAAACTATATACCTCTTTCCTAAAAAGTGTTTAATTTCACATTCTAGAAATAAAAAGTTAAGTTTTATGCTCCATTAAATTTGACGGTCATTTGACCGTCACGGTAGACCAAACATAAGACAATATGATGGTCATTTATACGTCAAATTTAAGCATCCTAGAAATTCTAGGAACACTTTCATTGGCTGCATTAAAATTGACGATCAAATGACCGTCATGACAGACCAAAAAAATAAGTCATTATGATGGTCATTTAGACGTCAAATTTAAGTTGGTCGTATTTTTGTCTACATTAATTTTTTCAAAAATTTGAAGTTGTTATGCATTCTTAGGGGTCTCTTCTACACTTCTATATGGTCAGAAATATTTTTTATATAAATTTGGGGTATAATGTAGAGCCCTTTATATTGTGGGTTATTATTTTGATCATTAGGAGGTTAATTAGTATACATTGTAATGACATAATTAGTTATGATCAAATAGTTTCTTTAGATCTATAAAATTTAGATCTGATTCTATTAAAAGTATTTTTTATTATCGATAAATATATATTTAACTCTATGGTACATTGTCTATTATAATAGGGTGTGCTTTACAGGTTTGGGGAAAACAATCACGTCCAACTATTTCTGTCTTGACAAAACCCAAATGCTGAATGAAACCAACTGCAACATTTGAGTCAAAACAAAATTTATCTAGTAACTATAGATAATATGAATGCATTCTTTCTAGGAGGATCTATGATTTTGTGCAATTGCTCCCACCAGTCGTCAAGTAACTATAGATAATAAAACTTACAACGAATGTAGGAGGATCCTGAATGAAACGAACCTTCTGCACATTAGTAATATCGAACATCTGAAATATGGTATGGACACAACTAGAATCCATGTATGAAGAATACTTGGTATATCAAAGATAGTAATGAGAGTATAATACCTAAAGGAATTCTAAGAAATGGTTTGTATATTTTTAATGATTTCTCTTCTGCATCTTGTTTTATATCTCAGAGTTTAAATAATTTAAAACTATGGCCTAAAAGGTTAGGACATGTTAATTATCGAAGCTTATATAAAATGGATAGATATAATCTAGTGAAAGGTTTACATGTGTTATCTTCTTCTCTTAAAGTTACTTCATTAAATGTTTCTAAATGATGGTTTTGATTCTGATTTAGTAAATGGTCATGATGATGTTTTGATGTTATAGATGTTTCTGAAACTCTTATCTTCCTATATAATAAATTAAATTGGGCTCAATCTATGCTAGAAATTTCAAATCCTATTAACCTTAGGAAAATGACTAGAAGCCATCATATGTACCATGCATTAATTACCTTATATGAACCTAAGCCATGAAGTATTATAAGGTCTATGTGAATATACAAAGTAAAATATAATGTTGATAATAGTATTAACAAGCATAAAGTCTATACTTGTTGTTAGAGGTTTCACTCAAAAACCTGGTATTGATTATGTTGAGACATTTTCTCCTGTAGCTAAAATGAGTACTATTAGGGCCTTATTTGTAATTGCTGCTCAATTTGGGTAGAAAATCCACCTAAATGGATAAGAAAAATACTTTTTAGAATTGAGATTTAAAAGAATAACTTTACATGTTTCAACCTAAAGGATTTAAAGAAACTGGTAAAGAAAACTATGTCTGTAAGTTAACAAATCCTTGTATGGTTTAAAACAAACTCTTAGAGCTTGGTATGCAAAAATTGTTTCCTTCTTTAAATTGATAGGTTTTGTTAATTATTCTTCTAACAACGATATATTTATCAAGCAATAAGGCTTACATATTATCATTATATGTATATCTGTTGATGATTTTCTTATGACTTGTGACAATTCTGAGTTTAGTTCATAGGATTAAAGAGAAATTGAAGCATTACTTTAAAATGAATGAGTTAGGTCTCTCACATCATGTTATTTGTATGCACTGTATTTCATTCTATTGTTATTTTTCAAAACATAATATGCAACCATTGTATTGAAAATTTTTCTTGTGATTGATTGTAAACTATTTTCTACTTCAATGGAAGTTGGAATAAATATTGATCCTAAATCTACATATGGAAAAGCTTAATCCTATTTTATATACGTTGTTAGTTAATAGTTTGATTTATCTAACTATAACTAGATCAAATATTTCCTATACAGTAGGAATTACTTCAAGGTTTATGTAGGAACCTTTTTTACAGATCATTAGAATCTTGTAAAAATAAATTTTTAGATATAATTTGAAAGAAACAATCAATTATTGGTTGCATTATAATAATAATGAAAATTCTATCTTCTATAGATTTTATGATTCTAACCATATTGATGTTGTGTTATGAAATATATTGGATATGTGTTCAAGTTTTTTGGTGTAGGAACCATTACTTAGTAACAAAAAATGCAATCAACAGTCTCCATTTCCTCAACTGAAGACAAAGAAAAGTACAATGGAAGAAGTAAAGAAGTCATATGGCTACAATGACTGTTGATAGAGATACACATGGAAGCTAAAGGAAGTATTCCTCTTCTATGTGCTAGTCAGAGTTGTATTACTCTTGATTATGAATCTAGTTCAACATTAAAGGATCAAAGAACATTGGGATACATATACAGCTTCACCCATGAGAATGTACAAAGTGATGAGATAAATCTCAAGTTCATGTTGATTGAAGAGCGAGTTGCTGACATCTTCACAAAGTCCCTGAGTGCTGCAAAGTTTTGTCACTTTCATGAAAATATTGGATTGTCAGAGTTACCATTAAGGGGGAGTGTGCATGATAATGTCACCTCCTAATGGAACTTGGTTTTTGTAAAAATACCTTCAGACATTTGTAAAAGACCTTCAGGAAAGTATAAAAAAAAAACCTTCGGGAATGTATACCTCATTGGCTTCTTTTTTAAAAAGAAGTGTAGAAATATCTTAAAGGCATTCTTTAGTAAACTCTTTAGTTGCTATTGAGTTTACTGGTAAACATTCAGTACAAGCATATTGTTAAGGAGGTCCTTAGTTGTAAAAGGATCTTATATACTTGAGGTTCAATTAAACTTTTATGAGAACTGTGAGAACATGTAAAACTCACAAATCATACATAGCCACTAATCATGGGATGATCTTTGAGATTCCAAATCCTTTTTTACCAAAAGGTAAATTGAGTATGATGAAGTTGTTATAATTACTTCAACTGATATGCTAGCCTCAAACCTTTATTGTTTAAGGATTGTAAATCCTGTAGTGTACCATGGGTAGGTAATCTATTGGCATATGTTATGGTATCCCACTTAACATTAAGGGGGAGTGTTGGAACATAATTATTAAGTGGTTTACCCAACCCTTAATGTATATGGGTCGTTCACTACTATATAGGTTAATATTTAATAATATGAAATTTGATTAAATTTGTATTTATTAAATCCTCAAATTCTAACATTGAGGTATGGTACTGTAGGTTAAATATTCCATCTAATGATGTGATTAGACTTCTAATATTAAGTAATTATATCCCTAGGAATATAACTCAACCCCTGAGGTATAAATGTCCATCGGGAGTACATAGTCCGATCTAAGTTTTTCCTTGTATAAGAAGTCTCATTTATGTCTTCATCATGATTGATGATCTATGACTCGGGAAATATATCAAAGGAGTATGAAATCAAGGCCCTTGTACTTTGGTATTTGGGTGTCTAATGGTAATTCAAGGTTTCAAGAAGATATGTGTTCCTTACTGGATGTAAAATGAATTCTTTGAAATACAAGGTATGATTCTGATTCCACAGTACTTAAATTTGATACTACTGGGGTTTTCCACTATAGAGTATGAATGCAATTTTATAGACTATACATGAAGATCTCAAATCTAAGGGATAGATTAATTAACCACACTAACAGTATGATAATATGTAAATTTACCAAATATGTATTAATGTAGAAACATCAAATTCTAATACCATCACATCTCTAAAAACATGTGAACACTAAATTTAATGTGGAAAACCCCTTATAGGGAAAAAACCTACAAAGAAAATAATTTCCATTATGCATGAGGAAAATTTTACAATCCTAGAAGTGATCTCCCTCCTCAACTTCTCTCCCTATCCAATTCACCTAAAACAATGTAATTAATCCATAATATGTCAATAAATGGAACATCCCCATTCAAGAAGATGAACATAGTCCCACAAAGTGATTGGCAAAGGTGTCTACCTCGTTTTTCCCAAATTAAATAGTTATGCCAATAACTAGTCCTAACATAGATCTAAATTTTTATGATTAAATAATTAAGAATCATGAAGAATATGATTCTAAATTCATTTAATTATAAACTAAGACAGTCTCATAAGCAATTAATAGATATGTTCTAACATAAGAAGTCATTGGTTCTAGTAGGAAATGATTTAGGATGAAAGAATAATAATGTGTGCTCAAAATCCCAAGAAGGTGATCAGCTCCTAAGAATATGGGGAGGATGAATTACCGTGAAAAATTTGCATCAATGAAGATGAATAGTGTATCATCTCAGAAGCTCTATAGTGATTTCAATGAAGTCCTAATACATGTTGCCAATTAGTACAATATGTTGCAGGAGACATGTCTATGAATAGTCCTTTCAATGTCACACTCTGAAGATGGAGATAGGAAAAAATTACATCTAGAATCTAGAACTTATAATGTTGAAATCAATGCATGAACTGAAGATTTCATCAAGAAAGAAGGACCCAAAAATTGATAGTCCTTGATACCAGAGGTCTATGGAGACAAAAATTGAGTAGCTTGAGGAAGATATAACATTGTTTAAAGGAGATTAGTCAAATAACTAGGAAGTTACAAGTGTTGAGTAGAGTATTAGATGGTATCAGGGTTTTTCCAAGGGAAGGATAATGTTTCAAAAATGATGTTGTAGGTCCTAGGGGGAAGCTATGAAGGAAGAGTTAGATTAAGAAACTAGCGAATGGAAGACAAATTCAAGAAGTTTGATCAAGGTATGAACCTATGGTCAAATCAGATGGTATGTCTACACTACAGTGATTCAATAGTGACAAAGATGTAATTATTATGATCAAGTGTTGTTTCTCAGAGGGTTGATCATACCAAAAAAAGAGTATTTGTGCCAAGATGTATGAGACATTTCCTGAGTTCTAGAGAAGATCAAATGGTGTATAATGTTGAATCTAATGCACATAGTCGAGAAGTTTGTGGTTTAGAACATCTTTGAAGACAAACTAGGTTAGATAGACTCTAATTTCATATGGAGTGAAACTATGATGATTATATGAATCCTTGGTATACATGTTGTCAGGAAGGACAATAAAGTTTGTGAATGGTAAAATTTTACCTCTGATAGAAGGAATTTCCTTGGGACTATGAAAGTTAAGAATAAGTGTGAAATGATATTTATATTAATGCAAACTGATCATATGCAGAGAGGGAATCTTGATATGTAGACTAAAACAGAGTGCTACAAAATCTATGGAAGGATATCTAAGGTAGGGGGAACTTATCAGTCAAGAGGTCCACAATGACATTGTTTGCTATAGGGTGTCATCAAAGTAGTCTACATTAGATAGAGTGGATGGTGATCATGTAGGTCATAAAGAAAAAATAAGAAGGTTCAAGCTCATTTTGATCAAGTGATAATAAGATATACATCATGCAAGTCTGATCGTGTAGATAATACAGGAGGAACAAAGTGATAGTCAAGGATAGGGGTGTCTAATTGATCAATTAATCTCGAAGTGGACTGTTTGATAAAGTAGAGAATAGGTCAACATGCTGAAGAATTCCTTGATTTTATAGTGAAGAGCATATAGGTAGTATTAGTCTGAAGAGCACCAAGAGTTTGTTGAGGATCATATCAGGTATCGAGAAGACCAATTTTCTTTGTTGATATCAAGGTTAAAGAAGAGAAAACACAATTGAAATGGGAGACCAAGAGGATTCTAAAGTAATACTGTGTTTTGAGCATTGATTGTCATTGTGTGATTGAAATTTAGGAATATTCCAAGTTTATGAAGTTATAAGTGTTGTATAGCAATAGGGTTTCTTCATTAGAATTCATGAAGACATTCAACAGTTAGTAGAAGCATGGGTGTGTTTTGATTCTGGTTTTTTAAAGGTGCTTGGGAAATTGGTAAATATGAGAAACCATATTAGATTTAAGTAAAATATGTTGGCTATTTTCTATTTGTGTTGTCACTGATTTCAATCCCATTGATGGAAAAGTGTTTCACGAGGTCATGTGAATCTCTAGGAGGTATTAGTCAGATGTAAAGTACAAAGTTTTACTGGTAGTGTCAAGTTTAGTGATGTTCTATGAGGTCTTGATTCATTGTCTAGTGATTATAGTCATGGTTTGAGTCCTTCCAATGTGGTTAGATGTTTTCATAAGGTCACACATGGTCATAGAGGTGTGTTGCATGTGTTAATGAGTCTATAATAAGTCAACATGGTCATTTCATGAGGTGTCATGGTTGAGTTAGGTCATTCCAAGCCTATTCCTAGCCCTAGAGCATGTAGAATGAGATGGAGGCATGAGATTTGAAGCTAATAAATAATGGTTGATCATAGTAGAACTATGTTTGTAGTTTATATGAAGTGTACAATGTGTTTCAGGTAAATTTTCAAAGGTATAGTGCTTGTATAAGGTAGTTGGGAAGCAAGAAGGTGGAAACAAGCAAGTTAGCATAGGAAAGTCTTAATGTCTATAGAGTTTCATGTATATTTGGGCTAGATGGTTAGTATGGATAGTTATAGTATGTTTTCATTATGCTTCATGACATGTTTCAGGTCAAAACAAAGAAGATTTTTGAAGATATGTCAGTTTTTGGCAAAATTAGGTAATCTACAGTGTGTTTTTGAAGAAAATGTTGACCTTCTAATGCTCATGCTGTGAGATTGTGTGCTTTGCATGGGGACCTGATATCTTTGAAGGATATATTTACAGGTTGGTTATGAGCATTTATCAAAAATAATTAGGTGGTTTTATCATCATGTTTTTATGAATGATCATTAAGAAGATAAGTTGTTTTGAAACCCTAACTAAACCCTAACACAAAGTGACTTGGAGAATAATTATGTATAATAAGAATTATTTGATTATTTTTACCAAATTGATGATTGGATGATGTAGAGGAATCCTCCATATTTCCATAAAGGTAAGATAGTTCTTGTGACTGTATGTGGGCCCCACCTGTAAATTCTTATTTCTAAATATATTTAGTTTGTGGAAACTGTTATCCCAAAGAAGGTGATGAATAAATTGACATTGTTTTTATTCTTGAGATTTTTTTATATTTAAATGATAGTTTAATATCATGGTTGATAGTATAAATGGAAAAGTGTTCCCTATTTATGAAGACTAGTTTTTTAGGCAGTTTGGAGTAGCTTGTAGTAAAATTGGAATTGTAGAAGCTACATGTGGAATTAAGACTCCATTAAAGTTTTGTTATTGATCGCGGTTTCAGAGATATTTCCAATGGTATATCAAATTTTTGTTTTTTATATGGTGTGAAGAATTTATGGCATGGTCTTTTAAGGTCAAATATAGAGGATGTTTGGTTCACAGGGTGTCAAGTGGCTTTATGAGGTAAAGTGATATTTTTGAGTTGTTCATGATTGTTGAAGGTTTCCAAGTTATTATAAATCATGTATAAGGGTGTTCCATGATTTTTTCAAGTGTGGAAGTAAGTTTCAAGGTGATGGAGCAAGTTGAGCTCAAGCTTAGTTCTTGAGTCCTAGAAGTCTAAATGAGCAGTTTGCAGATATGGACTTGGTTGAAGGCATTCCACTTAGAGTTGGAGGGTAAAATGAGATACTACGGAAAGATTATTCAAAGTAATTCATATTGGTATATGGTTTTATCCATGATGAGGTGATTTGATAGGTCATTAGACTCAATTTGTAAGGAAGAAGGTTACTTAGTTTTCACGATAGGATTTCTCAGGCTGAAAGAATGAGGTAAATGAGGCATGAGATGAATTATTTTATTCTTGAAATAAGTTGGAGAGTGAATATGGATTAATTTTGTTCCTATTTAAGGTATTTGGAGGTCTTGAAGTGACATAAAGGGTGCAAACAAGATGATTTTGTAAAACTACATTCTAGGCAGCTTGATTTGGTGAAGAGGAAAGTACCTGAGGTTTTCACATATGGATGCTTTCATGAGATATAAAATGCATGGGTGGGAGTTACAGATATTAAGGATTTAAATTGGTTGTTACATTCCATAGTTGAGATCCTTTTGTGTATGCTTGAGGCCCAAAGGTGAAGACAAGATCCTGGAAAACAACTGTTTGGTGAAGGATATGAGCCTTCTTAGTTATGTTATGAATAATTTTATTTGTTCAAGCTAATAAATGACTATGGATGGATTTTATATGTTATATTTAACATTTATGAGTCATTTTTTATCTTTAAAAATAATTGTTATGGTGTTTTTGGTTTTAGTTCATCCAGGTGATGGGGTTTTGAGCCATTTTTGGGCTTGTAGAGTGCATTTGGGAATGGAAGACCTATATGGGTCCACTTTATGAATGTTTATAATTGTGTTGTTATATTTTTGAGTTATATGGTTGAGATAAATGTTTATGACCAACCTACCTGGTGTTTGAAATAATAAATGCATATAAAAGTATTGTTTTGAGTTCATTTTTGAACTAGTCGTTTGAGAGGGAAAAATGTGACCTCCCTAAAAAAGTATTCTAATGCATGAAATCATAAATGAAGAATTTTGTTATAGGTGGAGTAATTATTGAGATCATGTGTGCAAATTATTGAATCTATGACAATTCATGAAAGTGAGAGATATAGTGAGTTAAAGGAATGAGGGTTTGAAGGTGTATGTGTGACATGAACTTGTTATCTCCATTAGTTGTGGAAGAAATAAAAATCACATATCTTAATCTAAATGTGTTTGAGTTGGTTCTTGATCATATTAAGGGGGTTTTAGTTTCCTTGTGGAGCGTATTCTTCACTAAATTAGGGGTTGGTGCTCTACTAAATTAGAGGTTGGTGCTCCTTGCGAAGTTGGTGCTTCAATCTCTGTTTTTTGCAATATAATAAAAGTTTCAGTGATTTGTCTTCCCCTTGAGGGTTTCCCACTTATATATGGTGTTCAGGTGGATTCTTCTTTGTTTCATGTTATTTTGAATTCTTAATACACACCTAATGTGCACATATGGTTATGGATGTTAAATGGATGAATGAAGCGATGAATGTATGTGATGGTAAATGAATTTAAAGTTTTGTAGGACTATTTCACCCCCTATCAGTCCATTTTTATTCCAATAATTAGTATTATCTATCATATCCTTTTGGATAAGTTTGAAAACTTGAAGGATTTCCTCTTGAAGCACAAAGCCATGGATAAATCTCAGATGTTGAAGTAACTCTCAGAAAGAAGTATGATGTTGAAGAATAAATTATTCAGAGTTTGCAAGAACAAATGGGTTGCATGGTAGATGATCATGGTCAAGCCATTCAGATCTTGCTGGAAAAACCCTAAAGACTAAAGAAGAATATTATAGCAGGTATGAAGATGAGTTGAGATCCTTTAAATCAGAGTTAGAGAAGGTACACAGTAGGTTGAAAATTTCATAAGCCCTAACTAACATATTGGATAACCAAAGGGAAGAAAATGAAAAATCTGGTTTAGGCTACAAAGAAGAGCATTCAAAGAAACATGAAGTGGACAAAGTTGGACCTAGTGATGCTGATAAAGCTATGAAGGATGTTAAATATCTCAAGAAGATTATCTATAATCCCAATGAAATGAAGTCTACAAGTAAGTTCAATGGTGTTTTTTACTCTTGTAATACCTTTTGTCATAGAGCTAGGGACTGTAGGAGATCTATTAAGAATGCATTTCTATGGAGAAATGGTTGGAATGATCATTCATATCAGTCAAGAGATATTACATTTTATGATTTCCATAAGAAGTGATCTGGAGGACATAACAGAGGATAGAAGTTCCCTAAATCTTCCAGGTTCACTACAGTATGGAAGAACACTTAGAGAGATTTCTGACGACTATTTAAACTCGGGAAACAGAGTCTGTATGACGAAATGGTGGCCATTCAAAGCTAGTCAACTCTTGGAGGGGAATTGGTCAACTAGCGAGTCACTTTACGACAAGTGGAAAAATAGAAGCGTGTGTGCTATGAGTTGGGGTCTAGATTCTCCGGTCTTTGATGAACAAGAAGTTAGTCATAAAAACTAAAGGCTCAACTTTTTTTATGAGAGGGATCCTAGCCATCGTGAGGACTGTGTTATTGTTGTCGATGATGCGGGTCCTCAAGCCACCATGTGGCTTTCCACCATGAGCTTTATTTCCCTAAATTTTCCTATCGAGAGTCAACAAGTGGACTATATGTGGCAGAGTTACATTTGCATTGATTTGAGCTATATTTCTAGCTCGGTGGGGTGGTCAAATCCCCACCGAGCTCTATATTATTCTCAATGATTGAGTTGATCACTTTATGCCATTTTTGTTTAGGATATTGATATTATCCAATTCAATATTGTAATTTTTTTGGGCTTATCTATATTATCCATGACCAAATTGGCAGAGGGTCCACATTACACGGGTTATAGTTTACACAATGCCAACATAGCTCGGGATGTTATCCAAACAGCTCAGCCACTTATGTGGCATTAAAACACTATGCATAGCCATATATTATTGGGTGGATAAACCAATTCATGTGCATATACACATTTAAACAAACAAATGCCACAGCGAAACAACATGCTTGACCCACATATTTGGTGGTTCTAAGCACACAGCTTGGTCGACACTTGGGGAGCCCAAAAAATGGCTAAGCATGACTGAAGTCATGTAGACATTGGTGGGACAAAACCAATTTAAACCCAATGCCACCATCCTTGCCAACAAATTTGGGATATATCCCATGGCAATGTAAACCACCAACGTCACAAAAGGTGGATAGTAGGTGTCGAACACAGAACCTCTCCCATTTGACTCACGTGACTTGACTAACTCACATGTCATGGCGGGTTGGCATATAGATGGTAGATAAAGATTTTAAAGTGGCTTTCTAGTCACCTAAGTGTATATAAAGGCCTCTCTCCTCTCTTCTCAAAGACAACGGGTTAAGCCTTTTTGAAAGCATATTAGTGGCTATGAGATTAATATAGTTTCAAACTATATTATAGTCCTTAATTTAATTAAGGCCTAAGGGGAATGTAAACAGGGAGCTTAATATTTGTTTAAGCTTACTGGTGGACATTTAGGAATTTATATAGTATTTATACTATATTTAAAATATTGAATTTTACTAGTGGTGGCTTATCGAATTTATATAGCATTGACACTATATTTAAATTCTTGACTTTTATTGAGGCATATTATTTTATTATTGTCGTCCTTTTATTTTTAGGTGATGATATGATGAGGCCAGTATATGCCTGATAAATGTACAATATATGATCTCATCTTACTCTTCTTTTTATTAAGCTCAATAGCATTTTGTGACTTTTATTTAATCTGAGATGAGTTAAGATGTAGTTTTCTATCTTTTGATTGATTGTTATTTTAATGTTAAAAGCTTTGATATTCCTGAAAAGTGTGTGTTTCAACCCAGTTTTGTAATAAAGCAGGTCTAATCAATCAAGGAAATGAAGTAGGTGGCATTCAGTATGATTTTGGAAGTATCTTTCTCCACACAGCTTAGTTCCGGAACTTCCAAGCTAGTTCTAGAACTCCAACACAGTCATCAGTTAGTTCTGGAACTTAAGAACTTAGTTCCGGAACTCCAATATCTAGTTCTAGAATTTTCGGGCTAAGTTCTGGAAATCCTTGGAATAGTTTCAGAACTCGCATTATTTTGATCATAAAAAATTTCCTATGGTTCTGGAACTTCTCCAAAGTTATAGAACCAATGGAAGTTATCCACTTCAAACCATACCTGAAGATTTTGCAGTAACAACCCTTTCAATTAGGAAAGATAAGAAGATGTTGAACATGGATCCAAGGGAAGTTATCTTGCAGCTGTCAGATCAGCTATAATCTGATCTAGCATCCATTCTGGGTGCTATTCTATTTCATCGGGATTGTAGAAATGGCTATGATTGTAAATACATATAAATACATACCTACAGTAGTATAGATATAGAAGTTAATATGTAATAGAGATAAAACATAGAGAAGATATAGACTAAGTTCTAGTATGTTGTAATACCAAATGTTTTCATGAATAAATAGCCATTCTTATTTGAGAGAATTCTGAGTTGTTAAATCCTGATTTGAGGAGGAGCAAGGGCCCACTCCCCTAAGAACCAGGATGTTCATTTAGTTGGTATTTAAATTTCTTTTAGCAATAGTTTAGATCTGTTTATTCTATATTATTTTAATCTTCTCAGTTAAACTCTGTTGTGTGTTAAATCCTACAGGTGTTAATATAGATGCTTCTATTTCTTGCAATCATTTTCAAACATGTTAAATTGAGTGTGTTTATTTCCAAATGCAAGTGTGTTTACTTTCAGAAGCAAGTGTGTTTATTTACAAATGCAAGTGTGTTTCCTTTCAGCAAATCTTTTCAGTGTGTTTATTTTTAACAAGTTTTCAATAGTATGATTTGAATAAGGTTTTACCAGAAGTCCTTAAGACATTGAAAAGATCCCCTAGAATATATAAAAAATATAACTATAGTCAACTACTAGATCAATCAGATTACTCTTGTTGCATATAGCTTTGGACAGACCCCTGGTTTGATATGACATCAACATGAAGTTGATTAAATGAAGGGAATAATGACACCCATCATTTTTGGCACCATTTCTAGGGAACACATTTAGAAATCTTCTAATTAAGTGTTAGCAAGAGCAACAATCATACATCTAGTAGTTGAAGGATCTTCCCTACTATATCATACAAATATATGAGCAGACCAAGAGACTCACATGGTAGATTCCTCCCCAAAACATCTTCACAAGAATTCATAAATAGGGAAATTGATAAAAAAAAATTGGAGGTACCATCATCCCCTGTCAGACAAGAAATAAAATTACCACCTTTGGAATTCTTAGATCAATCACCTGAGGGAAGTAGAAATTTTAGAAAAAGGCTTATTACTTAAGATCCATTTAGGGTATGTCTTGATTCTCAATTGAGTAGTCAACCTCCTACTCCTGATTTTTCACCTCCCCTAAGGGATAACACATATCACATTGATTGGGAGGAAAATTCAAAAAGAATGGAAAACGAGGATGAAAGAGCACATGATAGAACCTTTACTTATTTAATCCAATTGGAAGATGATGAAACATCAATGAATAATATCTCACCTGCACATTTACCCACTTATAGAGGGATGTCATCTGAAGACCCTGACCAATTTTTGTTTGAGTTTAAAGTGCTATGTCAAACCTACGGCTATAAAAAAGATAATCAAAAAATCAAGTTGTTTCCATCCACTTTAAAGGATACAGCAATGAGGTGGTTCATGGGATTAACATCCAACTCTATTCGCACTTGGGCACAAATGGAAACTACCTTCCTAGACAAATACCAAGATTATTGTAGAGGGAGAAATAGGAAAGCAGAATTCTTCAAAATCAAATAAGAGGAAGATGAAAATATGGAAGACTATTTAGATATATTTCTCTTTGTGGGAAAAAGATGTGGATTTGTACTTCAATAAGAGTTAAGTAAAACCATTTTTCTTAAATGTTTGAATGATGGATCTAGGGAAGATCTTAACTTGATAGGAGGTGGAAACATTGATCAGTTAAGAATGACTAAAATTAAGGAGGTTTGTGGAAGCTATTCCAGAACAAGGGGTGGATCTAGAAAAGGAAGATTAGTGAAAATTTTGAACCCAGATATGAACAAACTAATGGATGAATTAAAAAAATTTTAAACAGACATCGTAGTTCAATTAACCTCTACTATGGATGGATTACAAGCTAAAGCAAATGCCAAAACTGAACCATTAACTATGTATTGTCCTAGATGTAGGAAAGCATGCACTAAGAGAATGTCCTTTGGATAAAACAGAAATGTGTCTTATCTATGAATCTAAAGAACATGATATTGATGTTTGTTCTCTACTTCTAGTCATAAAGAATCAGCTTAAACAAACCAATACATTAACTACAATAGAAGAAATGAATTTTGTTCAGAGACAAGCTAACCAGGGGTAGTTTATGCCAAGATCATTTCTTTCTCCCTGGATAATGCCATGGGCTACTTGGATAGTACCATAGAATTGGGGACAACCACCTTGGGGACATCAACCAACATGGAACCCTCAAGATTGGGCAAATCAAGCTTAGTATGCTCAGGGATTATCTGAATGTTTTTCAGTTTTTTCTAATTATTTATTTGCTACACAAGTTTTTCACACTTCTATGGATGCATAATAATCAGAATTTAATCACTATATCCTAACAATATATGATTAGACCAAGAACCCCAAAATGTAGATTCCTCCCCAAAACATCTTCAGCAAGAATTCATAAATAGGGAAATTGATAAAAAATTGGAGGGTACCATCATCCCCTGTCAGACAAGAAATAAAATTACCACCTTTGGAATTCTTAGATCAATCACCTGAGGGAAGTAGAACTTTTAGAAAAAGGCTTTATTACTTAAGTCCATTTAGGGTAAGTCTTGATTCTCAAGTTGAGTAGTCAACTCCTACTTCTAATTTTCACCTCCCCCAAGGGATAGCACATATCCATTGATTGGGAGAAAAATTAAAAAAGAATGGCAAATAAGGCTGAAAGAGCACATGATAGAACCTTTACTTATTCAATCCAATTGGAAGATGATGAAACATCAATGAATAATATCTCACCTACACATTTACCCACTTATAGAGGGATGTCATTTGAAGACCCTGACCAATTTCTATTTGAGTTTAAAGTGATATGTCAAACCTACGACTATAAAAAAGATAATCAAAAAATCAAGTTGTTTCCATCCACTTTAAAGGATGCAGCAATGAGGTGGTTCATGGGATTAACATCCAACTCTATTTGCACTTGGGCACAAATGGAAACTGCCTTCCTAGACAAATACCAAGATTATTGTAGAGGGAGAAATAGGAAAGTAGAATTCTTCAAAATCAAATAAGAGGAAGATGAAAATCTGGAAGACTATTTAGATATATTTCTCTTTGTGGGAAAAAGATGTGGATTTGTACTTCAATAAGAGTTAAGTAAAACCATTTTTCTTAAAGGTTTGAATGAAGAATCTAGGGAAGATATTAACTTGATAAGAGGTGGAAACATTGATCAGTTAAGAATGACTAAAATTAAGGAGGTTTGTAGAAGCTATTCCAGAACAAGGGGTGGATCTAGAAAAGGAAGATTAGTGAAAATTTTGAATCAGATATGAACAAACTAATGGATGAAATAAAAAAAATTTAAATAGACATATTAGTGTAATTAACCTCTACTATGGATGGATTACAAGCTAAAGCAAATTCCAAAATTGAACCATTGTCTATGTATTGTCCTAGAGGTAGGAAGAAGCATGCATTAAGAGATTTTCCTTTGGATAAAACATAAATGTGTCTTATCTGTGAATCTAAAGAACATGATACTGATGTTTGTTCTTTGCTTCCTGTCATTAAAAATTAACTTAAACAAACCAGTCCCTCATCTACAACTGAGGTTGTTCAAAAACAACCTAACTAAGGACAGTTTATGCCATGATCAGCTCCTAATCCATGGACAATGTCATGGGCTACTCAGGTAGTACCACAAAATTGGGTACAACCACCTTGGGTACCTCAACCAACTTGAAACCCTCAAGATAGGGTAAATCAATCCTGGTATGCTCAGGGACATCAACAACCATGGGATGGTCAAGGAAATCCTTATGCTTGGTCACAACCTAGATGGAACCCTAGCAATTATTCTTCAAGGAAGAACATATCCAAATCAGAATCAATAGGACATCATGGTATCCTTTACACAGAAATTCACAAACTAATAATGTTTTTCCAAACACAAATGTCAGCACAGCTAGTAGCAAATCCTAAGAAACAAACAGACAACTCCTATTTATGTAACAGAACCTGAAAAATCAATTGATTTACATGTTATGGATGTGTAAGGATATTCAAACTAGATTTGGGAAAATCATTAACAGTCCACCCCTATGATAATCATTGAAATGACAGAAGAAAATGAGAATCCCTAGTATTGTTGTTCCAAAAGAGGATATAGAAAGAAATTAAAAGGATCCAGATAGCAACACTACTAAGACTCCATTTTCTGAGAGATTCAAAGAAGATATAGAAATCTAGAGAGTCTGAATTGGTTTAGGAATTAAGGAAATTGAATATTGAAATACCATTGTTACAAGCAATTAAAGATATTCCTGAATTGAACAAATTGATCAAAATAGTATGCATGAAAAATCTTGGAAGAAAGAAACAATTATCCCAAGACTATCAAAGTAGATGGGAAAATTTCTTATTTATTAGCAGGAAAACTATTACTTCCTAAATATGGAGATCCATGAAAGTCCTATTATTTAAGTCTCTATCAGGAAATAAGGATGTATATAATGTTTTGATAGATTTGGGAGTTCCTATCAATGTAATGAAAATTGATACTCTAAAAAACATTACCATTAACGGGTATACAACTTACTAATACCATATTATAGATGGTAGATCAGTCTGTAGCAAAACCAGAAGGAATTATTGAAGACATGGCGGTGATGGTAGAGTCATGGGAATATCCAGTTGACTTTCCTTATATTGCAGCCAAACGGTAAAACATTGGGTTATCCCATTATTTTGGGTAGACCATAATTAGCTAAAGTTGCCTTCTTTGATAAATTGTAGGTCAGGTGATATGACAATATTGAATGGTAAGAATCTCTAAACAAATTTCCTTATATCCTACTGCATAACCTTTTACTGATAGTCATGAACAATTGTGGGTTGATTCTCTTGAAATTAATAAGCAAAAATTGTCTTCTTTAGCTATGATCACATTGCAGGATCATGTAAGATAAGTAGAAGAGATGATTAATCCACCATTAGATGAGAACCCTTCTATCCTCAAGATTGAAATCAAAAATAGTTTTCGGAACCCGCGAACTTAGTTCCAGAACATCACGGCTATAGTTCCGGAACCACTACAGTTCAGTTTTGGAACGACATGACAACAGCAGATTCTCTTTGATTGAAAATGATTTCTGTTCTGGAGGAATGATATTTCTCATGGGGAGAGGATGAATCATTAGCTTTAGTTTCAAGTACATCAGGAAGTGGTGAATACTTTTTGGAAAGTAGCAGTGATGAGGAATTTGGCCTACAAAGAGATAAGTATCATAATTCTCATTATTGTCCTTTTTCCAATGTTTTTGTCTCAAGGAACTTTTAGAGATGTTGCTGCATACTTATATGTTGTTACCACATGCATGTTCATTAAATACTCCTAATGAAACCCTTTCCATAAATCATTTCATCACATATTGGAACCAAGCATGTTGAAATTCAACCAGGAAAAAACTTTAAACATCAATAGCTAGTTGAAAGAGGGTAAAGAAGCTAAATTGTTTTATGTTCTAAAAAATCATACTAAAGATCTTTTGCTTGGGATTATAAATATATGAAGGGGATTCATCCAAGTATCTACACTCATCACATCTCTACTAAAAACACTAAACCAGTTAGGCAGCCTCAAAGAAGGATTAACCCAGCTTTAAGGGATATAGTCAAACAAGAAATTGAAAAACTATTACAAGTAGGTTTCATCTACCCTATCTCAGATAGTCAGTGGGTATCTCCTCTTGTAATTGTTCCCAAAAAAGAACTGAAAATGGAGAATATGTGTTGACTATAGGGAACTAAACAAAGCCAAAATGAGAGATTATTTTCCCTTACCATTCATAGGATCAAGTCCTAGATAACCTTTCAGGTAAACAGTACTTTTCTTTCTTAGATGGATTTAGTGGGTATAATAATATAAGAGTTGTTGCTGAGGATCTAAGAAAAAACTACATTTGCATGTCCATGGAGAACCTTTGCCTATAGAGTGTTACCATTTGGTTTATGCAATGCTCCTACAACTTTCCAGAGAGCTATACTTGCAATATTTGTTGATCTAACAAATGATTGTGTTGAAGTATATATGGATGACTACATTGTACATGGAGATACATTTGAAGATGCTTTGAGAAATATGGATAGAGTTTTAACAAGATGTGAACAACACAACCTGTCTCTTAGTGATGAAAAATGTTTGATGATGGTGGATGAGGGAATTGTATTAGGACACCGTATTTCATAAAAGAAGAATTTAGGTAGATCAAAAAAAAATTAGGATCATTTCAGATTTACCTATCCCTCAGAATCCCACAGATATCAAATCATTTATAGGACATGCTGGGTACTATATAGAGAACTTTATAAAATATTTCAGTAAAATAGCTTGCCCCCATGTTTAATTTGCTAACCAAGGACTGTAAATTTCTTTGCGATGAAAAGTGCCAGCATGCTTTTGAAGAAATTAAATAACAAATTAATCAGTGCTCCCAATATTGAGATGTCCTAATTGGGAAAATCCATTTCATATCCAAACTAGATGTCTCAAATTATTCCATTGGTGTAGTATTGGGACATAAAGATGAAGAAGGAAAGATGTATGCCATTTAGTATCTTAGCAAGAATCTTACTCCCACTGAAAAGAATTACACAACCACTGAAAAGGAATTTCTTGTTGTAATTTATGAAATCAATAAATTTAGACATTATATTACAAGGTACAATATATTTGTACACACAGGATCATTCAGCAATTAAGTATTTAATGAACAAACTAGTGGTTGGAGGAAAGAGATCATTAGATGTTTATTACTTTTGCAAGAATTTGATATTACCATTATGGACAATTCAGGTAAATCTAATGTGGTAGCTGATTTTCTATCAAGACTAACCACCACAGGGGAGAATAGGATCCAGTCAAGGATAACTTTCTAGTATGAACAACTATTTGCAATCTCAGAAAGTACACCATGGTTTGCTGATATGGAAAATTATTTTGTAACAATGGAAGTTCCCTCCTCCTTTCACTAAGAAAACAAATAAAGAAGTTAATTAAAACCATCAGTGCACAATTCAAATGGTTAAATGGAATTCTATTTAAGTGTGGCCCTGATTTTTATCTTGCGCATAGGTGTGTAAGAGAGGATGAAATCTTTGACATCCTCAGAGCATGTCATGATGAACCAAGTGGAGGACACTATTCAGTAAAAAAGAACAGCTCATAAGATACTTGTCACTGGTTATTATTGGCCATCTTTGTACAAGGATGTGAAAAGATATATCAAGACGGTGTGATCCTTGTCAAAGGATGGGACATCCCAACTTTCACCAATGAAATGCCTCTTCAGCCTCAACTTGTGATTGAACCATTTGAGAGATGGGGATTGGATTTTGCTGGTCCCTTTAATGCTCGTTTATAAGGGGAAGGAATATATTCTTGTATATATTGACTATGTGAAAAAAATGGGCAGAAGTGCAAGCATTGACAAATGCAATTGAGGAAGCAAGTTGTTGATTTCCTTTAGAACAGAATTATGATAAAGTTTGGAGTGCCAAGGAGTATATTTTCATATCAGGGACCACAATTCATGTCTAATATGATCCAAGCTTTCATAAGGTATTACCAAATCAATCATAGGAAGTCATCTTCTTACCATTCATAGTCAAATGGGACAAGCTGAAATAACAAAACAGAGAATTGGAGAACATTCTTACCAAAACAATTGAAGTTAGGAGAAAAGATTGGGTAAAGAGACTACCTGAAGCTGTCTGGGCATATAATACAACTTGGAAAAACTACAACAGGGTTTTCACCATATGAATTAGTATATGGGAAAAATCCCTTGTTGCCTATAGAATTTGAACTTCAGACATTGAGGATAGCAGTGAAGGTGGGAATTGAGTTAAATGTAGCTCAAAAAGAAAGAATCCTTTAACTCAATGAGTTGGATGAATTAAGTATAGAAGAACTTCAGTAGACAGAGACAATTCAAGAGCAAAGGAAGCAATGGCATGACATACATATCAAGAAAAGGAAATTCAAAGTAGGAGACTAGGGAATTACTGTTTGACTCTAAGTACCAACAGTTCAAGGGCAAATTGAGAACCAGATGGTTGGGACCTTATCAAATTGAGTCAAATTTTTGATAATGGTTCTATTCAGTTACTTCCCATTGATGACAGCAGCATAACACTCTTGGTCAATGGACATAGGCTGAAAATTCTATAGGAAGCCTCCTACTAAGAATGAATTTTTGAGAGGAAGATTGAAGTAGACAAATAATTTGATCATATGCAAGAACTCAGTTCTTCCAAAATGATCAAAATAATCCTGATGATAGATCCAGAATAAAGTGAAGAATATGAAAACTAGAAAATGGCGTCTTCTTCCCCAAAAAAAATAAAATAAATATACGGATAAAATAAAAATAAAAACAAAATTCTCTCAAAGGTTAATTAAAAACCAACAAATGGTGGTTGACCTCTTCTTTTGGCTAGTTCAAATAAAGGAATTCTTTTGAATTCCAGTTGTCTTATCTAATCATGTTTTTGTTCCACTTATAGGAATGGATGAGTCATCATAGCAAAAGGCTTACATTATCAAGGACGGTAATTATGTCTTTTAACTTGTTTAGGGTTGAATTAAATGTTTGCATGTGTGATTTGACTTAATTTAAAGGTTAGTAGGATGAGTCATCAATTTGTACATTATGATTACAAATAAGTAATCATGAAGATGATAAAGATGGATAAGTGGGCGGCATATTTATTATTGGTGATCATTAAGACAAATCAAAGAGAAACAAGTTGCAGAGCTATTTTTGAAGAGGTAGAAATTTAAACTTATGTTCTACAGCAAAGAACAAAGGGTTCTGCAACAAAGAACAAGGTTCTGCAGCTAAGAGTCTTCATTTCCACAGCTAAAGAGGGTCTGCAACTGATTTTCATAAAAATAGAACTCAAACTGATATGGGGATTAAGAATAAATCTGAACCAGAGGATGACTCCTAGCTTCTCACAGACGAAGAAGTGGCAGCTATATTTGAGCATGTGGGATGGCTAGAGTTCCTAAGAAAGTTTACAAAATATAATGATGAATTAGTGAAAGAATTTGTCATAAATATAGAGCTCATAATTAGAGAAATGGATGAGGAATTAAATTTCCTCAAGCTCAAAATGGAACAAAGAGAGAAGCTCATTGAAGAGCTAACAATTCAGCTTGTAGCTAGAACTAAGGAATTATCAGCAACTAAGAAACAACTAATAGAAAAGGAAGAATAATGTCCAAATGTTGTATCCACAGTTTTTGCACAAACAGAGTAAACCTATTTTCTAGTCAAACAACTATGGGATGACACTTGCAGGGAGCTCAGAGAGACCAAAATAGCAAACAAAGAATTGAAGACCAAAATAGAAGAAGAAAGAAAAGAAAGAACAGAATGGGAAGAGAAGTTTTATAAGGAAGAAGAAAACAAATTCAAATGTCTTGCAAAAATTCAAATGGTCTACATTATGAGTTAAAATCTGATTGCTTGCAGGAGACCCTCTCCTACATATAGTATGTTTTTAGAAGAGCAGTTCATTCATTGACAACTATCCAGGGTTGCATTGGGACTTCCTCATGAACTAGATGATGAATGTGACTTCATGAAAGCTTACTTTCTATCCACTCTTGAGCAGAAAAATCTTCTGTGTGAATTTAATCTTTGTAAATTTTTACTGCAGAAAAACACAAGATTTATGATTAATTTATATGTGGGGTAGAGCTAGCTCAATGCATTTTTCTCTCTTCTATAGAACCAAATTGCATGGAAGGAAAGGGAAGCTGAGTTTTTATTGAAAGCTTGCTCAACTAGTCTCTGCATGAGAATCCACTATGGTAAACCTTCTGCCTTCCGCATAGACTTTAGAACTCATGCCTTTAATGAGAGTTTCAAAACACATTATCCTGCCCTTTTATAAAATAGTATAGATTCCTTTACCTCTTATGAAGAAGAAAAATTTGATGAAATTTATGAAGGATGCTCAAAGAGGTGGGAATTCCTTACTGTTTCCTTAAGAAGATGGGAAGTAATATCCCCTACAAATCTGTTCTGGAGTTTAGAAGTGGAAAAAGCATTGTGCAAGATAATTCCTAGGATCAATGAGACCTTCGGAAAAATATGGATAGGAATGAAAACTAGGCCCCCTCTACTTCTCACCCCCATAGCTCTTTGGCAGAACAGAGGACCTCAAGACCCTGATGAATTTGAAAAGTGGGAAAGAAAAATAGAAGAAGGGGATGGATACAGTACTTCTAAGTTCAAACATTGGTAAATCCAGTATCATCTATTTGATCTGAGTGATCACATGGAAAGAAAAATGTATGACCACGCATTTAAAGAATTAATTTTGTTAAGGGAATTACAAACAAGTAAGTTTGGGGGAAATGATGAGGCCACTATATGCTCGATCAATGTACAATATATGATCTCATCTTACTCTTTGTTTTATTAAGTTCAATAGCTTTTTGTGACTTTTATTTAATTTGAGATGAGTTAAGATGTAGTTTTATGTCTTTTGATTGATTGTGATTTTAATGTTAAAATATCTTATATTCCTAACAAGTGTGTGTTTCAACTCAGTTTTGTAATAAAGCAGGTCTAATCAATCAAGCAAATGAAGTAGGTGGCATTCGGTATGCTTTCAGAAGTATCTGTCTCCACACAACTTAGTTCTGAAACTTCCAAGATAATTTTGGAACTCCAACACACAATCATCAGTTAGTTCCAGAACATAAGAACTTAGTTCTGGAACTCCAATATCTGGTTCCGGAATTTTCGGGCTAAGTTCCAAAACTCCTTGGAATTGTTCCAAAACTCACACTATTTTGATCATAAACAATTTCCTATGGCTCTGGAACTTCTCTGAAGTTCTGGAACTGATGGAAGTTATCCACTTCAAACCATACCTGAATATTTTGCAGTAATTACCCTTTCAATTAGGAAAAGATAAGAAGATGTTGAACGCAAATCCAGGGGAAGTTATCTTACAGCTATTAGATTAGCTACAATCCGATCTAGCATCCATTCTAGGCACGATTCTATTTCATCGGGATTGTAAAAACAACTATGATTGTAAATACATATAAATGCAAACCTTTAGTAGTATAGATATAGAAGATAATATGTAATAGAGACAGAACAAAGAGAAGATATAGACTAAGTTCCAGTATGTTGTAATATCGAATGTTTTCATGAATAAATAGCCATTCTTATTTGAGATAATTTTGAGTTGTTAAATCTTGATTCGAGGAGGATCAAGGGCCAACTCCCCCAAGAACTAGGATGTTCATTTAGTTGGTATTTATATTTCTTTCAGCAATAGTTTAGATCTATGCATTATGTATTATTTTAATCTTCTTAGTTAAACTTTGTTGTGTGTTAAATCCTGCAGGTGTTAATATAGATGCTTATATTTCTTGCAATCATTTTCAAGCGTGTTAAATTGATTGTGTTTATTTCCAAATGCAATTGTGTTTCCTTTCAGCAAATCTTTTCAGTGTGTTTATTTTCAGCAAGTTTGCAATAGTATGATTTGAATAAGGTTTTACCAAAGTCCTTAAGACATAAAAAATATCCCCTAGAAAATACAAAAAATATAACTATAGTCAACTACTAGATCAATCAAATTACTCTTGTTGCATATAGCATTGGACACACCCCTGGTTTGATATGAGATCAACATGAAGTTGATTAAATGAAGGGAATAACGACACCCATCATGATATATAAAATAATTGTGATTGGGAGTTATTATTACTACCCAATAGGCCCATTGAGTCCCATTTAAACTTGAGAAGCCTAGAAATTTGGATCAAAGAGCTATAGGGTATCTTACAAACCTCTGGAAGGTCGATCTAAATTCATAGGATTATTAAGTGTCAGGAAGGTGGAGGATGGAATGATTGATCGTTGATGCTCTTCGAAAGGATGGAGCACTTTATAGGCAAGTAAGATTCCATTAGATTTTCATTGTAAGATCAATATTTGTACTTATGAATTTTTACTAGTGGAATGGTTTGAAAGAACCCAATGTCATAGGCTATTTCCAAACTCCATAATTAATCAGTGTGTAGTGTGATTCACATTTCTTGCATTTATTGAGATCTGATTAATTAAAAGGATAAATTTATCGGTACTTATTAATAAGCCTATAGGGGTCCGTGACCAAGGGAAAAAGTATCGGTCTATTTTTGTATCAAAGTTAGTATCAGAGCTGGTTTTAGCTTGATATTTGCTTTAATTTGAATATGATTTAATAGTGTGATTGCTTTAAGTTGGTGCAGTTAGTTCAATGTGTGTGAACATGGTATAGGTGCATTATGGGAGAAATGTCAAAATAGGTTAAACTTAAGGAAGTTGAAGCTTATAATCACAAGATCCAGGATGAGAATTATCTCTTGTGATCGATGTATTACTCCTTGGAAGAGGATCATGCACACTTGAAATTAGAACTAAAAACCAAGGATAAGCTCTTGGAAAGGTTGCAGTGTGGTGATCAAAATAAGGAAATTCCTTCGACTTCAGATGCAGATACCATGATAGATGATTGTAATGTATGTTGTTCACCATGTGAATATTCTTCCTCCCATTCGGTTTTGAATTCAGGTAATGATGTCTTTAGTTTGTTTGAAAAGCATACTAGAGGCGTTGAATACAAATTGTTATCTAAAATGGTATTTGATGAAAGAGGCCTTGGTAAAAATGGCCAAGTCGTCCTTGTTTTGCAATATTGGGATTTTCTTGTGTGGGAAAAGATATTGGACATTGCTCCAAGAACACTGATGGGAGACAAGCTTCCGAAAGCAAAGTGAATACCCCACCAGTCCTACAAGAATATTCTGAGAAATAAAATCATGATTCATCGTCACAAAAAGAATTTCGTAAGAAAAATAAGTGAAGAGGTAATGAGATTACACCTCCAGTTTCTTACCATAATCATAAGCATAATGAAAATTATGATCCATTTTTTTAGCATAAGAAGTATGGCTATGATTTTCAGAAAAAGTGGAATGCCTTTCCATGCAATTTTTGTGGATTGCATAATCATTATGTGTCCAGATGCTAGAAGAGAAGGAAACTGATGAAGAAGTTGATGTCGTTCATCAGAAACAAGGTGAATCCGAAAGACCAATCTTGTCATATAGAGTCGAGAAATGGAAATAAGAGTTCCTCATCCCAGAAGAAGTAGATTAAGAGGAATTGTTGTGCTCATTGCCAGAGGAATGGGCACCAGGTGGACATGTGATGGAAACTTCTTCCATCTCACCATCAGAGTAATGGCAAGACAAAAATGGAATGGAGGCCTATTGCAAAGGCAAATGAGGTTTCTACTCCACCACCAGTTGACAAATAATCCAAGGACCATGTAATACTTGAAAGTGAAAGTCCTTTAAAATGGGTAAGTGAAAAAAATTTAAGTTATATATTGCAGAAATTAGATTGATGAATAATTTGCAATATTTGTTTGGAGTTTTGATTCTGTGAGAAATGCTGAGAGAAAGGTTTACCATACTCAGTGGATTTTGTTACTTAGAAAGTTGATTAATACCCCAACTATATCTCCTATCAGCTTTTGAGTGTCTGTTACAACTTGGATATAAGATTGAACTCATATTTAAATCTTTGAGATTTTCCATCCATTTGTGCAGGTAGTTGAGCTCATTGGTGTCATCTCAGATCTTCATTATGTGTAGAGGCATGTGACCATGTAGCAGAATAGTAGCTGATCACTGTTGGCATCTGATATTAGGTCTGATCTTCATTCTATGAAGAGGCCCATTATGGTCGTGCAATAGAGTGGTACCTGATAGTCATCTTTAACAAGAGGATTTGTACCATGTAGAGGCAACAATTTTGCAATGGTTATGGAGTCACAATTTTTGAGCTAGTGAGAAATCAGATTAGATCTTCGTTCTGTGTAGAGGCGTTATGACTATGCACTAGAATGGTAGCTGATCATTACAATAGTATCATGCATTAAATGATAGAGGTCTTGAAAGAGGTTTATCATCATGCATTGGAGGCATTGAATTCTTGAAAAGAGCTCTCAAAATATTTTCTCCGGAAACTTCATTCGTTGTCAAGGCATTGCAACCACACATTCGAATGGTAGCTAATCATCAAACTAATCCTGATGCATTAATGGCTCAAAGTATTTAAAGAGGCATAACATCATGCATTAGATGCATTGAAGTTTGGAAAGGGATGTGACATCAGGTCAAAACTTCTTTCTGTGTAGCATCTATTATGACCCTGTAGACAGGATGGTACCTGAAAAATCATTTTCCATCATCGACATCGAATCAATCATAGCTCTAAGTAACATGAAGTGCCTTCAAACTAGTTTATATTATTTGGAAACAAATATGATCTGAGAACTGTGTTATAGAGTCAAATAAGATCCCTTGTTGTCAGATATCACAAATCACCACACAATAGGGGCATTGAAGTCTTCTTTTGGATACAAGAGTGGCACAACGGAAGTGTCATGGGCCCATAGCCCACAGGTCTAGGATAAAGAGAAAATTTGTCAAAGTGAGAAGCTTTCTAGAGGAGAATACCCAAGGGTATACTACAACACTACTTCTGAGGTGGTAACAGAGTTTCCAGATTCATGACAGGATAGCAAAATCTTTCAATATACAGCTTTTTGGGAAAAAATTCCTTTCTCATTAGGGAGGTTGTGATCAGGGGGATAATTTTTGATATCAAAATTTACCTAAACATCCCCAATTTTTTTTGACATAGAATATCTTTTTGATGCCTTTCCATCAACTATGAGAACATGAAAAATGGACATTGAGGGCTCTAGTTATGTCCGCGTCAAAGTTAAGTCAATGAGGAAGTCAACTCTGGTCAACAGGTCAATAGTGGACCAATAGCACTACAACACATGGGCCAAAGAAGGGTGTTGGAAAAAATTGAAGGGGTTTTCAACGTCATTCTTCGATGATTGTAAAATGTTATTGCTTGTGGGATCAAGAGGATCAACTTTTGTTACAGAGGCAAGCCTGACCACCATGAGGACTATGGTAATTATCATCAACGTGGTGGGTCCTCAAGTGACCACGTGGCTTGCCACCATGAATTGAGAGTCGACAAGTGGGACTATGTGTTGATCAAGTTGCTATCATCCGAGTTATGGATCGAGTTACACATTGAGCTATTCACCAAGTTGATTACATTCTATGCCACAATGTATGGGTCAAATTTTTACTATCTCGGTTTGACAACTTATAACCCAGTGGTCAATCATCACCACATTACCACCCACATGGATAGACATCCCAGGCTTACTACACAGCTCGGCCACACACCTCATCCCAATACCAGCTTGGCTAAGAAGACTCGACCATGTAAATCCACCAACCCCCACCACATATTGGCCTCAAAGGTCCATGTGGTGGGTTAAAGTGGTGGAGAAAAGGCCCATGCATAGAAGGTTCCACATGAATGGGCCATGGATAAGGTTTATTAAAACCTTATCAAAATGAAAATGTCACCCCATGTGGGATTTTATCCCATTCTACATGCTACGGGCTATGATATTAATAGCCTTTAGATAAAATTTAAGGCATTATTTTAAGGGCCCCATTTGGTTATAAATAGGAGACCCCTCTCCATTGTAAAAGGAAAACCGACCACTGAGACAAAAGATTATTATTTGTTAAGCTTATTTGTGGGATTTTGGAAATATAGTAATAGGATAATTTTAATATAGTTGTGGGAACTATATTAAAAACATGAAAAATTACTATAGACAAATATTGTTTATTGCCCTTTTTTTTAAGGCAATAGTAGATGAATTATTTGTGATTGGGAGTATTTTTAAACTACCCAATATGCCCATTGAGCCACACTAATCACTTGCAAAGCCGTCGATTGTCGAATGGAGTGCTGAAGGGCACATTGATAGCATCAAGAAGGCTGATCGAAGCTAAAGGAGAGAGTACACCAGGAAGGTGAGCGATGATTTTGACTGGTCATCAGAGTTTCTTCGAAGAACTGGAGTATTAATAGGAATGTTAAATTCCATAAGATTGAATTGTAAGAAATAACATTGTACTTACAAATTTTAACTACTGGAATGGTTCGATAAGAACCTAGAGACGTAGGCTATTGTCAAACTCCGTAATCAACCCTTTTTTCAAATTTTCATACTTATTGCATTATTTCAAGTTGATTTGAAATGGGGTAAAAATTAAATTGGTAATTTGATAAGCGTACAAGGGTCTGAAGATCAAGTAGATAAAAATTTCAGTCTATTTATGGATCAACCCTGATCATTGTGCAATATATGTTAGAATATCTTGTAAATTTTCCATACTATACACACGATATTTTTGTAGAACTATGTTATAAGAGTTATTGGGGGTCCCCATTTTTTCGTGAGTATAGATATGTGAATTTTTATCTATATGTGTATATGGGTGGTGTTAAAACCCTTGATATATGTGGAATTGTGATGGGTTATTAGCCTATGATTTTGGTACCCATGTAAAAACACTTCGATGGTTACCTATATATATGATTACATATAGCTAGGACATTCAATAGGGTTGATAATAACTTGTAAGTGTATTATTGTATTGTAACTTGTTAAGTTAATGCAATAAGCAAGAGAATTTCTTACACTAGGTTTTCTTGAAAGGGTTTCTCGAGATAAATATTGTGTTATCTTATGTGTGTCATTTCTATTTTCATTTTACCTTGAATATTATATTAGGTATAAATTATCATTTATTTATTTATCGGTTAAAAATTCTATATTCCAGATATATACAGAAATCTCCCAAAGAAGTCAATGAATTAATAATCCTTTAGCTTACCCTAGGCATTTGAATATCATATATTGCATTACAAAGAACATGGTAGTAGTGATTGTATAATACTTCAATGTTCTTCTTACATTCAAAATGCTAAAATAGCTTTGAAGATTCAATAATGCTACCAAATAGGAAGAGAACTCTATGTGGATGTTTGGGGGTCAAATTGGGAACTTCCTAGAATTTTTGTACTAAACATACAATATATAACAAGTAGGACATCATGTAGAAATGATATCCTTTTTGCTTAACATATATAAGATTATTATAGAGGTTGTAGGAAAAAAACTCAATCCAAAGTAGGAATCTTGTTATCATTAACTATTATGGCCAAAAAGGGCACCCAAGTATGGTTCATGTGCACAATTTATGATGCACCAAAATGGTATTTGTCAAATCTAGATCAATCCTAACTTATTTTATGAATGCTCTTATTTAATTTTTTCAGAACAAACCTTCACCATGAAGTTAGCCTGATCTTCTGCCCACTTCCTTGAGCACTTCCCCTCCCTTTTTTCTTTTCCCCAATTTATGTACAGTGTTTTAGTTAAACAAAATGCTTCTAGGTGGAAGATGTTAGTAATTGAGGAAAGCATGAATATTTTTTTTCCAAATTAAATCGCCAACTTTTGATATTAAAATCCATCCTCTGTAGTCTATATTATTACCTAAAATTCCCATAACTAGATCAATACACGACATTACCTCTATCTTTCCTCCCTAGGACATGTATTCCCATCTATTGGGTTACTACTAGGTATACCATATACCACCTCATTCTTTATTAGATTCATCATCATCATCATCTACTAGTCTAGCATGTTCAAATTCCATCTTTCAAGTCGTATAATGATTTTACACCTACATCCTATTTGTCAAAAATCATGTCCTGAAGATCTACTTTGTAAAGAAGGTATGTAAATGAGACTCCATTGGTGACTTACTTAGGGATGCTTAGAAAACCTTGTGTGTATGAAGATCTCAAATTTTAAAGTAAAACATTATGTTGTCTTACATAATTACTTAATTTTGAGTTTTAATTTTTATGTGTTAGCTAAGATGAAGGGGATCTAGTGGTGGAATCATTTAGCTTATTTAAATCTTTCCCATACATGTTAAATGGTGGAAAATCGTGGTAACATTAAAATATACTCAATTTATTAGGCTACTTGGAATTGAATTTTAGATACTGATGTATTTTTTCATGGATGACATGGCTTTAACTTACCAATTTTGGTGATTTTCCACATCTTTTCATAGATTCTCTGAGTCTTTCCACTTTTAAACTCCCCGACTACTATATAGTGAGATTTAATAGCTTCGTATTATGTTTTCTCTATAATTTGTGAGGTCATATTTGAGATGTCAATCCTTTATAGAAACATGTCAGATTGTGAAAAGTGAAGCAATGCAAAATATCCCATATTGCTTTAGATTCTCAAATCTATCAGTGATTCTTTACCGCTTCTATAAAATATGTTAGAGAGTGAAGTGAGAACTAATGACAAAGATCTATGTTGCTTTGGATATTGAGATATAAATATTTTGTTGGAGCTTTTTCATTCATTTTCGGTGAACTAATGGGAGAGGTCTATTTGGAATATTCATTCAGTAAGAAAATATTTAGTATTGGATGTGACATTTTTGAAGTGTAAGACCCTAGAGGCCAGATGGGGTGATATTAAGTATTGCTGAAGTGTAAGACCTCCTGAAAGGAAGATGTAGCAATACATGTTTCTAGGATTGTCAAAATATAAGACCCCTAGAGGGAAGATGTGGCAACTAAGACAAATAAAAGAGACTTAGCACTATGCAACGAAACCATTGAGGTTTGGAAAGGGGACATGACATCGGGTCACATCTTCATTCTATGTACAGTCGCTTATGACCATGTAGTAGGATGGTACATGACAAGTCATTCTAAAACACTGACATTGGATCAACCATAGCTCTACATAGCATGGAGTTCCTTCAAATCAATTTGGATTCTGTAGAATCAACTTGGAGTCAGGAACTATGTTATAGAGTGAAAGGGGATAATTTTTGTTAGATATCTGGAATCTTAGCACCGTAAAACAAGAGCGTTGAGGCTTCAATGGGAAGCTTAGCACCATATAGTGGAGGCATGAAGGTCTTCTTTGGATATCAAAGTGGTGCAGTAGGAGGTAGTGAGCCCAAGTGTCACCAGTCCTAGAGTTTGAACCATCAGTTAATTTGATTGTGGAGCTGGCATAATACTGCTTAGATCTCTTCTAAACAATGTGATTTGGAGTTTACAAGATTTTTGGGACAAAAATACTTTCCCATTAGGGAGGCATGATCCAGAGGACATTATAGATGAAAAATTTTCTGTAAATATTCCAAGTTCACTACAATATGGAAGAACACTCCAAGAGCTTTCTGGAGAATATTGGAATATAGGAAACAAATTCCATATGACAAAATGGTGGCTGGTCAAAGTTGGTCAACTATTGGAGGGGATTGGTCAATTGGCGAGTCAATTTATGACAAGTGGAAAAATAGAAGCATGTGTGCTACGAGTTTGGGTTTAGATTATCCAATCTTCGATGAGCGATAAGTTGGTCGCAAAAACAAGAGGCTCAAATTTTGTTATGGAAGATAGCCTGACCTCCATAAGGACTATGTTATTGTTGCCGATGTGGTGGGACGTGGCTTACCACCACGTGGCTTGCCACCACAATTTCGATTTGACTTGATTTTCCTATCGAGAGTTGACACATGTACTATATGTGGCATATTTTCATTTGTATTGATTTGGGCTTGGTGAGCTATATTTCTAGCTCAGTGGGGTGGTCAAATCCCCACCGAGACCTATATTATTTTCAATGATTGAGTTGATCACTTTATGCCATTTTTCTTCGGGATATTGATATTATCCAATTCAATATTGTAAAATTTTTGGGCTTATCTATATTATCCATGACCAACTCAGCAAAGGGTCCACAATACACGGGTCACAGTTTACACGATGCCAACATAGCTCAGGTTGTTTATCCAAACAGCTCTGCCACTTATGTGGCATTCAAACACTATGTATAGCTCTATATTATTGGGTGGATAAACCAATGCACGTGGGGATCAACATTCAAACAACAAAATGCCACAATTAACCAACATGCTCGACCCACATATTGGGAGGTTCTAAGTACATAGCTCGGGAGACACTTGGGGAGCCCAACAAAAGGGCTAAGCGTGACCGAAGTCATGTAGACATTGGTGGCACAACGCCAATTTTAACCAAACACCACCATCCTCTCCAATGAATGTGGGATATATCCCACGGTAATGCAAACCACCAGTGTAACAAAAGGTGGATAGTGGGCATTAAACACAGAACCTCTCCCACACGAATCGCGTGACTTGACCAACTCACCTACTGTAGCAAGTTGGCATATAGTTCGCGGATATTGATTTTAAAGTGATCTTTGAGCCACCTAAGCATATATAAAGGCCTCTCCCCTCTCTTCTCAAAGACAACAGGCTAAGCTTTATTAAAAGCATATTGGTGGCTATGAGATTAATATAGTTTCAAACTATATTATAGTCCTTGATTTAATTAAGGCCTAAGAGGAATGTAAACATGGAGCTTAATATTTTTTTAAGCTTAGTGGTGGCCATTTAGGAGTTTATATAGTATTTATACTATATTTAAAATCTTGAATTTTATTAGTGGTGGATTATCGAATTTATATAGTATTAACACTATATTTAAATTCTTGATTTTTATTAAGGCATATTATTGTATTATTATTGACATTTTTTTTAAGAGATGATATATAAAATAATTATGACTATAAGTTATTATTACTGCCCAATTGGCCTATTGAGCCCCGTTTAAACTTTCAAATCTTGTAAATTTGGATCGAAGAGCCATAGGATATCTTGCAAACTTCTAGAAGGTCAATCTAAATCCATAGGATTATTGAGCGCCAGGAAGGTGGAGGACGGACTGATTGATCATCGGTGTTCTTCGAAAGGCTAGAGCACTTTATCGGCAAGTAAGATTCCTTTAGAGTTTCATTGTAAGATGTTATGCCCTTGAAATAACCACCAATTCATGAAGGTGTAAAAGTGCGCTCGGCAGGAGGAAGCATGCAAGACAAGGCACGCAGAGCAGGGTTTAAGAAGGGTTCTTGTAGAACCTAGGATGCACACCCACGGAGTAAAGTCTGGGACTTAGCCATTTTTTTCCTATCAGGTAAAACTCATGAAAAGCGTGACCCAAGTAGATAAGGTTCCATCCTGGTGACAGGGTGACCTGGAAGGAATATGCTTTGCGAGAGAAGATCCTAAAAGCTAATCATGGTAAGGAGTGGTGAGCACAGGCTTGGAGCAGCATGCACCTAGGACAATCCACACTTTGACACTTGGCACCAAATCTGAGGCTGTGAAAGAGTTTGTTAGCACTTCAGATGCCTATATATATGCGTACCCATAATAGAGAGAGGGACACACTAGTTAGGAAGCAGAGCTCTATAGAATTACTACAAACCATGTTATAATTGGGTAGATGAATTAGGGAAGGATGTACTAAGGGTTTGGGATGCAAAATTGTTTTTTTTTTAACCTACATGTATGGATCTAGATATGATGCATGATTGTGGTCTACCATTTTGTGATGTTTTGTACTAAGCATTTAATGAATATGATAAGGTTACTAGATATTTTGTGTCAAGATATCTTTTCTACTATCATCTGCATCTTTCCTTTATGGTATTTGTTCTTGTATGTTCATAAACCATGAATAATTACTAAGTCTTGTTGCGGTTTTATTGTTTTCTAGGTTCTATTTAGTCTGTTAAGTGCTTTCCATTTGGAATGAGTGCGAGGTTATAGAAGCTGTTATGAGCTCTATAGATCTTACATGTCTTAATTTTCCTTTAAATCACTAAGTCAAGATCAGGACGTGATGTTTTGCACTAGACTCATATAAAGGAGTGGCTCGGTTCCCTCTCGTGTGCCTCGAGTGAGTGCCAAGCATCTGCTACTGGGTTATAGGCTGATGCACATGAGGTTCCCTTGTTATTTGGTGGGTGACAAAATGACTACATCTTGGTTCTATTTCCAGTACCTCTTTTCAAAGTTATAGCGAAACATGGCATACATCATGATATTTGCAATAATTAATGACGGAGTGGTTAACCCTGAAAGGTATTGAAGATTGGTTTTAAAAGCATGGAGGATGAATTTACTCAGAGATTCAATACTGAACATGAGTTTGATGTGTAAAGGTTGGTTTGAAGACAACTTCTATTATGAGTTGTACGAAAACTTCTTCTGTTGTTTCCCGATTGAGATTTTTTAATGGCTCTCGGCATATGCATCTAGATCGGGGTGGTACTATAAATCATACCCTTGGACAAAAGAAAAATACAAAATCTCACAAGATGCTGAAATCTGACATGGACCCATGCCATAAATCATTGGTGGAAGGAAGTATTGGCTAGCTACACTCTAGAATACGTAATTTCCACGTATTCGTGTCTAGGAAGTTACCGAGTTTGAAATTTTATGGGAGCCTAGAGGATCATTTTTGCATGTTTTATTCCCTTGGCAATCAAAATATTGATTATAACCATGAGTTTAGAGGAATTTCCAATGGTCAGATAAACCATCCTGAGCGCTTGGTGAGGAAGCTAAGGTGGAGGAATATTTCTGATATAACGACTGAAAAGGAAAGAGAGTAGAGGCGATTGAAGTATAACGAAGCACGTGAAAGGGAGATTGATAGATAGCACACGGAGCTACAAGTGCATTGGACTTATGGAACCAGACGTGGTGGAAAGGAGTTAAGGTTCACATGGAGGACGTGGAACCTAATCATTCTGTGCTATCCTATCTTGGTAAGCATGGGATGAGAAAACACCTCGGCTTCTGATGAGATTTCATCGCGTGGAGAAGGAAGAGTCATTGGCATGCATCTAAATCCACCTAATGAACTAAACGTCGGATGCTTGGTTTTTTAGATCAAGAGAAAAGTATAGTTGATCCAGTTGATATCGGTGGGAGTAACCGATCGGCACCCAAGAGAAACAATTTCTTGTTTGGGACTTCTATTGGCTGAACATTCTATTCCAGTGTTTGGTGAAATATTTATACAAGACACAAATACAAGAGTTTTTGGGAAGCACGTCAAGGAAGTAGTGGAAGAAATACATTTAGGAGTGACACTATCTCACAAACTATTAGCATGAAATTCAATGTAACATTGGGGACGTTAGGCGTGACAACCATAGGAACCTTCCCAACCACGGGAGGATCTAGAGGTGGAAGTGGTGGATCTGGGGGCTTAGGATCTAGTGGGTGTGGTGGAGAAAGAAAAAATAGAGGAAATTAAGGGACTGGATCAGGAGGACAACAGCCTCAGCCACCTCCTCAAGTTTTCTTTGAGATTTATCTACACTTACCATATTACAGAGGAATAAAAGATGTTACAGAGCATGTACATAGGTATGCGAGTTACTATGGTGCGTGAATGGGATCATAACCCTAGAGCGGAATGCCAGTAAATTTTTGATGACATTGCAAGGATGTACGCAGATAACTGTTATAGAAAATATGACCCCCATCAAACTGTTGTGGATTATACCACGTTAAAGAATGAATTCCTAGTGGAGTTCTACATACCTAAGTTTGAATAGAAGAGCATCAGCTCTCTTAAGTAAATCCAGCAAGGAATGGCATAGAGTGTGTGGGAGTATGATGTGTGCTTTAACAAATCTTCTTTCTAAATTTTATTATGATATCCACCATTCACCAACATGCTCAGTGATTTGTTGGAGGGTTGATCACACACTTTAGGAGAACCTTGTCTAATAAAATATTCACAGACCTGCATGACGATGCATTGGAGGTTGCTTTGCATGTGGTGAGACAGCTAGAAGTGTTGACACTGGTGTTATCCCATATATGTAAGGCTCAAATCGCTACCATGGCTAAACAGTTGGAGAAGTTATCTGTTAATGCATGGTTCCAAAGACTCATGCGTTGGGATGTCTTATACAGATTGTGACATAAAAGGTCAAAAAAAATATAATGGAGGAATATGCATCTTAGAAAGTGGTGTGCATGCCATAGCAGTATATTGTGAAATATGTCACAGGGACCATGACGCAACTTCGGTGTCCCTCTGGTACAGCACGTGTAATATGCAAGAATGTTTCTTGTTATTGCAAGATATATAACTCCACCACCACATGACACCAAAGATTGTAGACTGATTGACCAAATTCATTAGGTAATAGATCTTGGTGTGCAGCTAAACTAGCATTGGCAGTAGTTCCAAAGGAGATGAGCGCCGGTATGAAGAGAGCAGAGATGGAGGTACACGTGTGGAAGAGGATTTCATGTATGGGTTTTGTGGCCATGGTAACTGAAGAGGAAGAAGTGAGTTCCCACACGGAACGTGTTTTTTAATAATGGATCAACATACCACTATAAGCGTGATTTCCCTGAGCTTCTACAATTCTCATGGTGTGGAAAAAAACATAAGTATGAGGCGTTCCTAGAGTTATATGAGCATATGAGCCAGCAGCACTAGAAGGAAAAGGGCCCTTCCATGGTAATTATTAAGAAAGATGAAACATAATGCCTCCCACGGGTAATGCATGAGTCGAAATTAGAACCTGTTATGGTGATGACAAGAGTAGAGTCTACGCACGTGCAATGGAGGAATCTAGGCAAATGACTCTAGTTTCAAGGGAAGAGGTGGTGCATGGGAAGTACCCAGACCCTGCTCACCAGAAGGAAGTCTACCATGAGACCGTGGATGTTCATTCAAAGCTTACAAGGAGGGATCCAATGTCTAAAAGAGCAGACCAGAAAAGAGGAGCAAAGAAGGACTGTGGAGGCACCAAAGGATGACCTAGATGAGGTTAAGGAAGTTTGTAAAATGCGGAGGCAAGAGAATGTTATTCCCTTGCTAGGAGCATGGTTGAGAGAGAAGGTACCATGTGCGTCAGAGAAGAGCACGTGAGAGACAAGTCCTACATGTAAACCTTCCCCCTCATAGCCTTTATTATGACAAGGAGATCACATTGAATGCAATGGTTGATGGATGGATACTAAGTAACATCCCTCATTGACACAAGTGTGGAAGTCAATGTTCTTACCTTGGATGCATGGAATCAAATGGGAATACCTGCATTACAGCCATCTTCAAATGTGCTGTATATGGTAATTAAAACAAAGGAAATGCCCATAGGTGTCTTGAAAGATGCGGCCATTACCATTCATGGAGCTAGGTTTACTAGGGACTTTGAAGTCTTGACACTCGTCAAGGTAGATAATTTCCTAGAATTACTTGGGTGACCTTGGTGTTATAAAAACAATGCCAGATCTCCAGTTTAACAAGGGATACATAATCTTTTAAAATAACGGAGGAGCGGGTCATTATACCCCTTGCTGATGGAAAGTCCACAACCTATACTAAACCCCTGGGAGAGGAAGGCGATTCATTATACCCCTTGCTGATGGAAAGTCCACAACCTATACTGAACCCCTAGGGAGAATAAGTCCTAGACAGAATATATGTGTGCTCTATAAGAGATCCAAAAATAATCCATCCTATAGAGGGAATCATCTAGATTGATGATGCTCAATATTTCAATGATACCACCAATATAGCATGTGATAATTGGGCACATGGGACTTATGAATTGGTGGGATGACATGTAAGAGGATCAGTGATGAAATTAAAAAAGGCGCGTATGATCCGGTGCCTAGGAGGAAATAAAATAACCAAGTATTCTAGAGATGCATACCCTGAGGTCTTTTTGAAAGAAATGGAAGCTCAGTGGAAGGAGGATGAGCGACGTGGGATGCTGAGTTATGTTTTACTAGGAACAACAATAAGGTGGTGGTCTACACATAGCGAGAACCTTTTGGAATGGCACGAGGTTACAATTGTGCTCACTGTTCGATTCTCTAGAAGTAATGTACCCACCACTATCAAGGATTACAATGGAAATGAACCCGCCTCTTCCCATATCTAGGTATGTGAGAGGGTCTAGGGAGAAGGTGTGGAAGCTTTACCACCATCCTTTGGGTACACAAGGTGTATTCAACACTACAAGGTTGTGCACATGCTTGGTACATACACTCTGAAACTAGATACCAGATAGGAAATTGGCAGGAGGTAGCAGCTGATCTTATTCACACCTTTGAATATTGAAGTACCAAGCCACCAGTTGATAGGCTGTTGCAGGATTGTCAAGCACCTTACTCTAGGGGATAGCATCATGGCAGAAGATAGGCTACTAGATTTACTTGGTGAACCTAGTTTGGAGGCACGTTTTGAAGAAGAGGAAGAAGAAGATATACAGTTTGAGCACGTGTGTGCTGAAAAATAAAAAGGAAAGTTGGTATACGTAATTGATGGAGAAGAGGATAGAAGGCCTGGATGTTGACCATTCAGTCAGGATGCATGAAGTAGTTAACAGTGCAGATGCATGTGAACGTGCGTGTATCATGAACCACTAAAGACTAAGAAGGTTAACATTGGCTCGGAAGAAGAGCCCAAGGAAGCTATCATTGGAGACTACTGGTTAGAAAAGGAAGTATCTAAGATCATCGATCTCTTGCACGAATTTGAGGATTTATTCCCACACGGGTACCATGAACTAAAAGGCATCCACCATTCCTTGGGGGAAATGAGGATAAAGTTGAAGGATGGTGCATGCCCAGTCAGGAAGAGACCCTACCAGATGAATCCCAATATGCGTGTAAAGGTAAAGGAAGAGTTAGACAAAATGATAGCATCTAGTATCATTGAAGTTGTAGAAGAATCAGAATGGATAAGTCCAATGGTGATCAACATAAAGAAGGATGGGAGGATTAGGATATGCGTGGATTATAGGGAGCTAAATGTTGCTTTTGTATTATAGATCCTTTTCCAACCCCCTTCACTGAAGAAATTTTGGAAGGAGTCACTGGGCACGAGGTCTATTCCTTCACAGATGGATTTTCGGGGATACCACTAGGTAAGGATTGCAAAGGAAGACCAGGAGAAGATAAATTTTCACCACCGAGTGGGGAATTTTTGTCATACACGGTCATGCCCTTTGGGTTGAAAAATGTGCCCACTGTATTTTCACGCATAGTGGTGCAAGCGTTTCAGGACTTCATCCACAAGTTTCTTCAGGTATATTTGGATGATTGGATGGTGTATGGGTTGGTCAGGGACCATTGTGATAACTTAAGATTGATGTTTGAGAGATGTCAGCAGTTGAGGATATCCCTCAACATTAAGAAATGTATCTTTACAACTCCATTTGGGACGTTTTTTGGGCATATCATATGCAAAGAAGGCTTAACTGGTTGATCCCGCCAAGGTTGCAGTTATTGTGGGATTGGGGGAACCTACTAGCCAAAGAATCACCATGTGTAGGGATTTCTTGGGCACACTGGGTACTACAAGAAGTTCATTAAATGGTATGCCAAGATCGCCATGCCTTTGGAAATATTACTTAGACATAAGAGTGCCTTTCAGTGGGGAGAGGTGTAGTAGAGGGAATTTGACACTTTGAAGGATAGGCTTGTCACCGCACCTATTTTACGATTCCCTTCTTGGGATAAGCCTTTCCATGTCCACGTGGATGCCTCTGGTACAACAATTGGAGCCATTCTTGCACAACCAGGTGAGGGAATTGTTGATCACCCCTTGTGTTTTACAAGTAGGAAGTTGACACCAGCAGATCAAAATTATACAACAACTGAGTGCGAGGCATTGTCAATGATCTACGCGCTTCATAAGTTTAGACAATATCTACTGGCAACTCCCTTTATATTCTACACTAACCATATGGCCTTGAATTATTTAGTAAAAAAAGTATGTTGCAAGGGCGCATATGTCGTTGGGTACTCTTATTTCAAGAATTTGAGTTCACAGTAGTGGTGAAACCTGGAAAGAACAATTGTGGGCCTGATCATTTATCAAGAATTGATTTAGGGGAGGATGCGGCAGAGCATCGAGGACACTATGCCAGATGCACAACTATTTAGGTTTCGGCACGCTGCCCTCAGAGTTAGAAGACATTGTTATTTTTCTCAAGGAAGGTGTGGTGCCTGAAGGAATGAAAGCGTTGGAAAGAAATAAGTTAGCCATACGCGACGCGCCCTCCATGTTAATCAATGGAGATTTGTATAAGATGGGTTCCTGATGAGGTTTTGCACCAGTGCGTGTTGGAACATGAGCAGTGTTGCTATAATAGAAGAAGCCCATGGTGGGATTTCTGGAGGACACTATGTGGGAAATGCAACCGCGCGTAAGATTCTGACCACAGGACTATGGTGGGAGATGATTCACCAAGATTGCATTGAGTTTTGCAAGGCTTGTGACCATTGCCAGCGTGCCTTAGCAAGCCTGGAAAAAGGGATGAAATTCCCTTGTGACCCATAGCCAGTGTGGAACCCTTTGAGAAGTGGGCAATAGACTTTGTTGGTCCAATCTCACCAGTAGCGCACGAAGGACTAGCTCATGGTATATCATTACTTGTACTGACTATCTGACAAGGTGGGTAGAAACAACGTGCCCACTAAGGATTGTACCACAGCTATACGGCTGCTAGATTCTTATGGGAAAACATAATCAGCAGGTATGGATGCCCATTAAGCTTGACAAGTGATAGAGGCACTCACTTTCTAAATGAAACCATCAGGATTCTATTAGCAGAATTCATGGTAGCCCATCACAAAACCACTCCTTATCACCCTCAGGAAAATGGAATTGCAGAGGCATTTAACAAGATACTTAGTCACACATTGACTAAGATATGTGATGTTGGTAGGCAAGACTGGGATGATAAGGTCTCAGCCATTCTTTGGTGAATACAGAACAACTTACAAAAGATTGAACAAAGCCACACAATTTCAATTGGTGTTTGGCATGGAAGCAGTCCTATCGGTTGAGTTTATGTTACCATCACTGTGCATAGCGCGCGTAGGAGGGTTGGATGATGAACAAGCGCTAGAAGAAAGAATTGATGAATTGATAAAACTAGATGAAAGGTTCTCATTAGCTAGGTGGAGCAGAAAACTGAAAAAGCTAAGCAAAAGGCATGGCATGATCGACATATTAAAAACAAGAAATTTAAGGTTGGGCAGATGGTGTTACTATATGATTCAAAATTTTTGCGCCATCTTGGGAAGTTAAAATTCCATTGGTTGGGTCCTTATGTAATCTCATACATCCTTGATTCAGGCACATGCCTAGTTACAAGCGCTAGATGGAACAAGATTACCTGGACACTTCAATGGGAGTAGGTTGAAGCCCTACTATAAATAAGGCTTCTTGGTGTTTGTAAATAAGGTAGTTTTTCCAGTTAGTTTAGGATTTCCTTTATGCTTTTTCCTTTCATGTGTTTCCCTTTCATGTTGTTGTCTTGTTTTTACACCTTGGGCACGGGTAACCTTATTAATTTTTGGAGTTATGAATGCAAAGGACCATGCATCATTTTAGTGTGGGGTGAGGAAGATAAAGGGAAGCATGAAGAAATTGCTAGGAGGATTGTGTTGGTAAACCATTTGAAGTGGCCCTGCTGAAAAGATGCATTAGGAGGAAAAAGGAAGATTGGTGGCAAGATAAGGCTACATTGGAAATCCACGTACAAAGGAGGAGAGCGTAGAAACAACATGAGGTAGGTGAAAGCAAGAGTCATGAGGATAGAAGAAGTGCCTTCGGCATTGGTGACCTGCACACGCAAGAGTCTTCTGTCAAGATGGATTGTTTACACACCAGAAGGTTGGGAGAATTATCCGCGCAAGGATTGGCTGCATGAGTAAGGGTGCTAAAGTTGGGTTTTGTTTGAAAAATCTACATTAAATACTATCGTACAGTGGTAGGTGGCCTAGCCTTTAATGCATTAAAGTAAGAAAAACTATAAATACAAGGGTGGACACTTCATTATTTTACTTTGCGCATATGAGAAGAGTTATATTTTTCTAAGAACTAGGGTTTCAAGAAGTGACTCGTGCAAAGAAAAATCACTAGAGATCGAGTATAATCAGTCCATTTAATCTACAAACTAGAGCATAAGTAACTCACTGACGTAGGGAGTATTGTGGAGAAGTGTTGTGGAGAAAAGAAGAAATTTGAGTTAGGGTTTGAGTTTTAGGGCACGGAGCGCAAGAGAAATTCTTCACCGAGATTAAGATTTAGACCAGGATGAAATCAAAGGGTGAGATGACGGCCACTAAACCAGCCAATAAACAAGCAGAACAATCTAAGAAAGGAAAGGGTAAAGGCAAAGGAAAATGAAAACAAGAAGATATACCTGTGGAAACAAATGAGGAGTGGTATTCTAAAATGCAATACCCAGATGGAGTTTTCTAGGGAAAGAATGGGAGTCTCACCAAAGAAAATGACAGTAAGTGACTATAGCCATTGGTCAAACACAATTGAGAAGGAGATGGCGCTGGAGTTGGTGCACCCAACAAATAAAATAACATCAGACGGGTTGTTGATTTATAATGATGAGGTCAAGATAAAAATGGAGAAGGTGGGAATTTTGAAACTTTATGAGTTTCCTTACTTTGGGAAGCCTAAGCAGCTTGTACCAATGGCTGATGACGCGCATGTCACATGAGGACTTATTCCATTTCACAGGGTGTAATATGTGCATAACACCTCAATTGATATCACACTTCACAGGCCTAATCTATGAAGGGGACAGCCTGGAGGATGACCTCCAAGACGAGGAGGCGATCAAGGAGACCATCACATCCCATGAGTACAAAAAAGAGATATTATGACATCTCAAGGACATCAGTGACCCTGTGATGAAGATGGCTCATGCACCTTGTGTCTAAGTTGAATGGACAAGAAAGGTGGACCCAGGTGAACAAGCCCTGGTTGAATGTCTATAGGAAGATTGCAGAGGGCACCATCTACAACCTATCCCAGTACATTGCGGATGAGATTTTCAGCAGTGCGGAGGGAGGAAAAGATCCACTTTGGAAATATTCTATTAACCATAGTGTTCTCAGAAATTGGAGTGTTGGATGCATCTGAAAAATTCATTTGGGAGTATCCTGATGAAGACCCTTCACCCGCGAAGAGGTTTGAAAAATATACATGTGAATCAATGACATCAGTACATAAGGCGCACCTAGATAAGTGGTATACGCACCTAATGAATGCATTCGGAGCTGAATGGTGAATTCCCGAAACAACTCCCAGTGACCACCAAGGGAGAGGTAGAGTTTGTGGTATACCAACACTTCTACATTGGCATATTTGTGTTAACAGATGGCACATGGAGCCCTTAGTGCAAACTCCCATTTTCCTTCACAGCCCAATTCTTTCAAGCAGGGTGAATAGATTCAAGGAGTCCAAGAAGTTGGATCTTGATTACCCTAACCTAGATAGGGAACATAGAGAGATGAGAAAAGGTTTGGTGTACCCTAGGAAAGCATGCATATGTTGAAAGGTACGTTTATACATGAAGTACATATAGTAAGGCCTTTAATTTGCCTATTACTAGGAAGGATGCAACCAAGATATACCTTCACATCTTGCCAAAGTTTGAAAAGGGATGCATATGTGGAGAATGAAATATCAATTCCTGACAACCCTACTGGCAGGAAGAATTTTGCGCCCAAGAGGAAGGAGAGGGAAGAACATCTTGGAGATAAGGTTGATGGAAAATTAGGTTGTAGGTACCCCAGGGACCAAGTACCTACATCCACAAGAAAAAGAGGACGGTGGTCAAGGAGAAGACCCCAGAACTATATCAAAGCCACCAATCTCTGAAGAAGAATCATCTGAAGAGGAGAAGACCGCATCCCCTTCACTAGAATCATTCAGCTAAGGAGGAGGAGAAGGATAGAAGAATCAGAGTCAGAGGAGACAGAAGGCTTGAGTGCCTATAAGGGCGAGGAAGATGAGGAAAGAGAAGAAGAACATGAGGTGAATAGGAGCCTATTGAGGTGCATAACTTGAAAGAAGAAGATGGAGAGGAGGTGAAGAACGAGTTCATCTTCGCACGTAGGTAGGGCACGCAGGAGGAGGAAGGTGCCAAGGATGGAGAGAGGAGCGAGGAGGCTAGTACAAAATTCCCAAGTATGCCCAAGCTCACTTGGAGGAGGAAGTGAAAGAGAAGGTGAAAAGGGAGGTAAAAAATATTATTAAGACCTTGGTTGATGAAGAGTTGGAGTGCAGCCTGGAGCTTGTGCTAGACGAGTTCAAGGAAGAGTGTAGAGAGAGAAGCCACAACATCACAAAAGGACCCAGTTTAACAGTACTTTTCCCAAGGGCATGTTCACGGGAAGTAAGCATGCAAAAGGAGAAAGGGAAATGATGGGCTATGTTTATGACCCCAACAAAGTGTTGTGTGCACTTCCAAAGTACCATGCCCTAAATGAACTCACAACAATGAATCTTTTGATCCTAGAGGGTGGATACCCAAGGACAAGAAAATGCTCTCATGGGCTTTTGAGTCCCACATGAATGAACCTGAATTTGACACAAGTAAGCCATGGGGTGGTGATGACACTACCTAAGACAAAGGGGGACAACCCCATTATAAACATGCAACAACTGTCAGATGAGAAAGTGTGCAATGTGCTCAATAAGGTCTAGTAGAGGTAGAAGCTAGGATCTTTTGCAAGAATGATAGGGTCAAGGTCTTGGAAGATTTCAATTGGAAAAAAGGGAGGAAGAGCTAGCTGAGTTAACAAATGGCAGTAGCCTTGAAAAATTGATCAGCGCCCAGTTGCAAGCATGAGAATTGAAGAACACATGAAAAGGCCAATGGTATGTGAAGTTCACAAGAAGGTAGAGCTCATTTCAAATGTAATCATCCTGAAGCACCCAAACCTAACCCCTCTGCGCAAAAGTATAGTTCTTCCCTAGGAATTCCTACAAGACTTGACTCGGGTCCTCACCATGGAAAGGTAACCTTAATGGCCTTAGAGTCTACAGAAGATGTAGCTGCAACGCTTGGAGAAAGAAGACAAGCTAAAGGTTGTCATCGCGCTCATAGTAGAGTACAACAAGGTTCTTGCTGATATAAAAATTGCTGCCCAATTAGTTGGGATCACATACGACCATTGCGTGGACCAAGATAAAGTGACAAGCATGTTTCTTGCCAACGACAGAATTGGAACTAAAGGAATTCAAGGGAGAAGAAATAAGAGAAATAAAGAGTGGGAAAAGATCTTGGCCGAGGTGGAAAAGAAATCAGAAGCTATTGAGATCCTGCGGGGCTCAATCAAAAACCAGCTTAAGGAGCTATACCCGGTAATCACAAGGAGAATGGATGCCTTGGAAGATATGGGAAAAGAATTGGAAATATTGTGGAGACCTTGACCACACAAGGGGGAGGGTTAACTTTTGATGAGGTAAGTACATTGGTTGGAAATCTTTGCAAGATGGCACAGGCTGAAGTAATGCATGGGATACTCTTGGAGGCTGACCTAAGACAAAATTTTCCCCTCTTACTTCTTTGAGTAACACAATTTGAATTTTTCTTCACTTTCCCCATTCTGTTATTCTTTCTCCTTCATTCTTTCCCAAGGCAATGCCTTGCCATTTTATTCTATTAGGTTTTGAAGGTTTTCGAGGGCGGAGAATAGGTGAAGTGTGGGGTGATGTTAGGCCCCTGAAATAACCACCAAGTCATGAAGGCACATAAGTCCATGAATGGTTGGAGGAAGCGCACAAGACAAGGCATGCAGAGAAGGGTTTAAGAAGGGTTTTGTAGAACCTAGTATGCGCACCCATGAGCAGAATCTAGGACTTAGCCATTTTTGGCCTAACAGGCAGAACTCATGAAAACGTGACCCAAGTAGATAAGGTTCCAGCCTGGTGACAGGGTGGCCTGGAAGGAATATGCTTTGTGAGAGAAGATCCTAAAATCTAATCATGGCAAGGAGTGGTGAGTGACAGGAATTCTTGGAAAGCATGATGCCTAGGGCGATCCACCTTTGACACTTGGCGCAAGATTTGAGGTTGCAGAAGAGTTTGTTGGCACTTTAGATGCCTATATATACGTGCACCCATAGTAGAGTTAGGGGGATGAAAATAGATGGAAGGATGTATCGATCAATCAAGAGATTACCAGCTAGATCCTATGTTTATAATTGGGTAGATGAATCTAGGGAAGGATGTACTAAGGGTTTGGGATAGTCTCATTTTTTTTTGAACCTACTGTATGGATCAGATATGATGCATGACTGTGGTATGCCATTCTCTGATGTTTTGTATTAAAAATTAATGAATATGACCTAAGGTTACTATCATATATTGTGTCAAGATATCTTTTCTTATATCATCTACATCTTTCCTTTATGGTCATCTCTGATACAAAAATGATCCGTAAACTTCTACTTTGGAACTCTACGGATCACACAAATATGTTGTTCTACTTTCAACTTTGGAAAATGAAATATTTAATTGAAAAATTAGAGCTTCATGACTGATTATCTTGTACTATAAAAAGGAAATTGTAGAGAAGGAAATAATTCAAAACTTTGACACCAACAATTTTATCCTGGAAATCTCCAATGGAGGAAAACAAGTCGGGAAGGGCAACTGCTCTTTCTTCCCACTTTTACTAGAATAATATAGATAATTACATATTACAATAAGTATGAAAAGAAGTAACAATGTAAACCTTATCTCCAATTACTTGCTTGCTCTGTTTTGACACCTTGCTCCTACAATTCCATTCCAACACTGAAGATCTTTCTCACTACTCTCATTAAACTCTTCTTCTCAATCTCTCTAGATTTTTGAATGATCATTCTCTTACTCCTTTCATGCATTTATAGGCCTTCCCATGTCCTCTCTTGTACTGGAGGATTTGAAATGGCATGGAATGGGAAGAGACATAGTTGGTCACTTCAAATTTGCATCCATTTATGTTTCATTCTTCTTTTTTGTTTGAAAGTGTTAGGACTGCCGCCCTAAGAAGACCGTTAGTTTTAGGACCACTGCCCTGGCTGGGCGGTGGTTTCAATACTTCCACCCTTATAGGGTAGTGGTTATAAAATTTCCACTCTAAATAGAGTGGTGGTTCCTTCCAAAACCTCTGTTTACCTCATTTTATTCACTTTTCTTATTTCTCCTTTTTGGTGCTGATAGAACTGATAAAGTGGTGTGTTTTCCTGGATACCTATGGATCATACCCCCATTACTTAGGAGTATTTTGGTCCCAAAAAAGATTAGTGGGGGAGTGGTAGAGGAATCAAATCCCTCTCATTCTCATTCAAGTACCAGTGGGTCTACCTTGGTGTATTCTCTCATCCAACCTGCTAAGACTCATGTGGATCTCTAGTTTGTTGCTTCAGTGCTACATCCTCCTCCAATTTTCCTTGAGTACAATCCTATTTGGAAGGTAAATTCTTTATCTTTCCTTATTTTTCACGCATAGATGGTGTTAGTAGATGTGAGCTCTTGTAACTTACTATCGCGTGCATTTGCATGAAGTATGGCCTGAAGGTTTCTTCTCTAACCTGCTTAAGTATGGCAAAGGTCCCATACTATAGCGGTTTATTCCTTATTGCTTCTCTTTGTCTATTGAGATGTATTGGATGAATCCTCTCCAAGTACGGTGCTGCTATAGTCACCACTATTTCTTGTATCTCCTCTTCTTCTTGCTACCCCACGGCCATGTCTAGTGAATCCATAGGTAGATATGGTGACTGCATAGCATAATTTTTTTTTGCTCCTTGAATGAGAATTTTATTTTGGTGGATTCTTCTACAAAAAATGAAAAGTTATATTTAAATTCTCTATCCTTTAGTTATAAATATATGTGCTCTCATGTCCATATTCCAATGAAAGTAAACAAAACTAGTGATTTTCCTGAATAAGTCTTGGTGCTTGATTAACACTTACCATAGCCTTCTTTGATTTTCTCTGGTGTGCCTAGATGTTAAAACTAACTCCGTCCTTGACCCATCTGCACCAGTTCTCCCTCCTTGTGAAAATAGCATCTCTGGCATATAAGTAAGGACTTTCAAAGACAACATCAAATGCATCAAGTGGAATAATATCAGCCTCTAATACATCTATGTATTGGGTATTTATCCCAAACTAAAACTTATCATGCCTTGTAACTTGTATTTCTACACCCTTCTTCACCCATCCCAGTGGGTATGGATGTGGATGCACGTAAGTATCTAGACCAAGTTGTTCTACAACTACATCAGAAATCAAATTTGACTGAGAAGCAAAATCTATTAAAGTGTTTACCTTAGTCTTCTTAATTTGAATTCTAATTTGAAGTAACTTACTCATCTCTTCTTCATATTCTACCCCATACATGTTAGTGGCCATGCATCCCAGACTCTCATCTACATCTGAATCATCCTCTATCTCCACCTCTCTTTCTACCTTAATAATGGCCATGGATTTCTCGTAATCCTTGACTCAGTGCTTTGGGTGCTATTCTTGATGCAACTTCCAACATGTGGCATTAGTATGTTCATTTACATCACAATTATTATAGAAATTATTAGAATATTTACAAGTATTCAAAGTAGTAGTGGCATGTTTATCTTTCCATTTACCTCTACTACTTTTCTTCCCTTGTTCTTTGTCTTATTATTCTATTGACTAATCTCCCTTTGGCTCTATTTCTCCTTGCTTCTTCTCATCATCAATGTAGTATTCTTGTATACAACATTCATTGATATCCTTAGGCTTCGTGGAGATTACCTTCCTTCGAAGATGAGGATGAATTCCTCCCAAATACTTGGTTAGAATGTCCTCATCCTCCAAGTCCATATTGAGCAACATGGCTTGTCTCTAAAACTCCATAGTGTATTCTTGCACACTTTGACCGCTGCCTTGCCTAAAGTACTGCTACTTAATAATTATGTCACTCTTATGGCCAATAGGATAGAAGTTGGCTCTAGTAATTTCTTTAAAACCTTTCCAAGTACTGAAAAATAGGACATTTATTCTTATCACAAGTGGTTAGATGGGTTTCCCACCAAACCAAAGCATGACCTTCCATTTTCAGATGTGTAAAGGTAATCCTTTGTTCCTCAGTGACATTATGCACACTAAACTAGACTTATAATTGTTTTATCCATTTATCCAGTAATTTTGCATCTACTTGTCCTTCAAAATTATTTATTTCCACTTTTGTTTCAACTTTAAAAGGTGTATGTGTATATTGTACCTTCTCACTTACAATTTACGTCTCTTCATGCTCTTCCCATTATTCCTCTTTGTGGCTCTTTCTGATACTAATTTTTTTGGCTAGTGCTCAAACCACCAAGTCCATGGAATCTTACTTAATTGAAGCCATCTTTTGTAGATCTGAAATCTCTTCTTATTTTCTATGCAATCTATACATCATGGTTTCTAGCATCACAAGACTACGGACCAAGTTCTCTTCTTTCGTTTGAGCTCGAATTCTCTGTTTCCACTTCTTCAAAGAAATATCTGGCTCACAAGGTAAAAATTATTCACCTTTGGACCTTGTCACTATCATACAAATTAACAAGAAAGATTTGAATACTAGAGTCCTGGATATATAATCAGCTCTGATACCAAAATGATCTGTAAACTTCTACTTTGGAACTCTACGGATCACACAACTATGTTGTTATACTTTAAAATTTGGAAAATGACATATTTTCTTGAAAAATTAGAGCATTGTGATTGATTATCTAGTGCTATAGAAAGGAAATTGCAGAGTGGGAAATAATACAAAACTTCAAAACACTAAACAATTTTATCCTAGAAACCTCCAATGGAGGAAAACTAGTCAGGAAGGGAAAATTCTCTTTCATCCAACTTTTATTGGTTTGATATAGAAAAATTACATATTACAATAAGTATAAAGTGAAGCAACAGTGTCCAAATTCTCTCCAATTACTTGCTTGCTCTATTTCTACACCTTGCTCCTACAATTGCATTCTAGCACTAAATATCTTGCTCACCTGCTCTCATTAACTCTTTGCTTCTTGATCTCTTTGGATCTTTGAATGTTGTTCTCATTCTCCTTTCATGCATTTATAGGCCTTCCCAAGTCCTCCTGTGCATTGGAGGATGTGAAGGGGCATGGAAGGGAAGAGACACGAATGGGCGCTTCAGAAACGTGTCCATTCGCATTTGAATTTATGTCTCTGCCTGAAAAGTGACAGGACCACCACCCTGAGCAGACTAGTGGTCCCAGGACTGCCACCCTATAGGGTGGTGGTTCTAAAAACCGCTGCTCTGCACAGAGCGGTGGTTCTTTCTAGAACCTCCGTTTACCTCTTTTTATTCAATTTTCTTGTTTCTTCTTCCTGGTGCTCATGGAACTGATGAAGTGGTGTGTTTTTCCAAATCACTATGTATTATTCATAAACCATGAATAATTGCTAAGTCTCTTTGTGGGTTTATTACTTTCTAGGTTCTATTAAATCTGTTAAGCACTTTCAATTTGGAATGACTGTAAGGGTATAGAAGTCGTTCTAAGCTCTATGGTTCTTGCATGTCTTTTAAATCACTAAGTCAAGATCATTAATGATGTTTCCACTAGACTCACATAAAAGAGAGACTCGGCTCCCTCTCATGCACCTCGAGTGAGCACCCAGTGCCCGCTAGGTGATAGGCTGGCGCACATGAGGTTCCCTTGTTCTTTGGTGGATGTAAAAATGACTACATCTTGGTTTCGTTGTCGAGACCTCTTTTTGAAGTTGTAGTGGAACATGGCATACATCATGTTCTATGCAATAAGTGATGTCAGATTGCTTAACCTTGGAAGGTGTTAAAGATTGGTTTAAAATCACGGAGGACGAATTTTCTCAAAGATTCAATACTAGACCTGAGTTTAATGTGCAAAGATGGGTGGAAGACAACCTCTACCATGAGTTGTATGAAATTTTCTTCTGTTGTTTCTCCATAGAGCTATTTGAATGGCTCTCGGAATATTTCTCATAAAGGTCTACTTTCTATTATAGAACCTCCGGAGTTATTATTATCTAATCATGAAAATCTCATGAAGAGTGGCAAAGAAGAAAAGGTACAGAAGTTAAAAGAGTTGATGAAGGATTGTGGTATCATGTATCATGTGGAAATAGATGTTCTACCTTAATAAGAGGTTGAATATGTATTTGGTTCCTCCATTATACTTCAAGGAGCCATCATTCTATGTGTTTGAAGCACGCTAATGAAGGAGGTCTGTAAAGGTTTGTATTATAGTCCTATGATTGTTGTTATTAGTTTTTCAAGAAATAAGAGTGCTTGTTATTTGTCAAAGAATCCATCTAAGGGAGTAATTTCATGTTTTTGAGTTTATGTTTGTCAATGTCATAGGGTATTGATATTGAATTCTATAAGGTTTAAGTTTGATATATCAAGGTTTTTTTTATGTTAGTCAAGTATTGTATCAAAATCTGATGTGTCATGATTGAGTCAAGCTTAAAGGTCTGTCACAATATGTAGTGTCAAAATCAAGAATGTCTAAGAGTACATTTAAGGAATGGAGTAGTGCATTAGTCTTAAAGGTTGATGTATAGCTTGCATATATATTGAATTCTATAAGGTTTAAGTTTGATATATCAAGGTTTTTTTATGTTAGTCAAGTATTGTATCAAAATCTGATGTGTCATGATTGAGTCAAGCTTAAAGGTCTGTCACAATATGTAGTGTCAAAATCAAGAATGTCTAAGAGTACATTTAAGGAATGGAGTAGTGCATTAGTCTTAAAGGTTGATGTATAGCTTGCATATTGATTAACAAGTTTGTATTTCCATCAAGTCTTTAAGCTGTGTGTCTAAAATGTCCATTTAAGATGTCAATGTTCACAAGGGTTCTAATATGAGTAAGAAGCTATCAAAGGTCTACAAGGTATTACTATGTGTGAATGTCAAGAGATGAGGTATTGTGTATAATTCCTTTATTAATATTATGAGCTCATAATTAAATTGGCATGTAAAGCATATGGTGTCATAAGGACATAGTAGGAGGCAAAGCCTAGTCAATTCTAAAGTGTAAAGGTGGTATGTCTTGACTCACAAGTTTGGGAGAAATGGTCTATAGTTATGAAGAGTCATTTGAAAGAGTTTAGTGTGTCTCATGGAATCATGTGGTTCTTATCATGCTTTCATGTTGGTTTACATGTTAAGAAGTAGGTTGTCTAAAAGACTTCTCAGGTTGAAGGTTAAGAGTTCAAGGCTGTATGATTTGCACTATTGGAGTAAAGTTGATTGAAGTTCTAAAGTTCTCAAGGAATACATAGAATTTAATTATAAAAAAAGTTGAATATTGAAGACAAGTAGTTGGTTTTTAATGTGAGCCTATGAGGTTACCATGAAGTCTCAAGATCATGTCTATACTGACAAAACTAGGTGAATATGTTAATATGAAGGCAAGGATCTTCACTGTTAAGGTTTAAGTCTCAATATCATTGGTCTAGACCTGGGATAAAAGTTACAAGAATTTAAAAATATGAGAAAGTAATTTGATAAGTGTCTAAGTCTCTTCAGGAACTCTATGAAACCCTAGGAGGGTTTATACAACATCTACTAAATGAGGTCCTCATACTTATTCTTAAGAGCTAAAACTTTTAAGAATTGATATAGAAGCACCAATTCAACATAATTTTATGGTTTTAAGGTTGGTTTGGCTCCTTATGTCCACAATGCTTGATATTTTGTTATCTAACCTATAGGAATGCATTGAGTGACCTAATAGTGTCTGAGATAGTAAGATTTGAAGTATTTTTCTTTAAATAAGGAAGGTTAAAACTTGGCATAAAGATAAAAGGATCAAATGGGTATCTGAATGTTCTCATAGTTTTTATAAAAACATCTTACAGTGAAATTTATGCATGGAAAACCCTCTGATCTAGGATGGTAAGAATAAGGTACATGTGTGCATAGTAAGTAAGTATAAGATCTGCAAATGCAACTAAGTGCATTTAAGGTCTGAGAGAATATGTTCATGCATCTAGAAGGTATATGAGGTTGTGATAAAGCATGATTTGTGATAGTAAATAAATGATGAATTATGGCATATCAAGTTGTCTAATTAGAGATAAAATAATGAAGAAATCAAGGTATCACTTTATAACGGAGGATTTATGAGTGCAGATAGGGATATGAAGTAATAACATGTTTTACAAGGATATATTAGCCTGAATTGAAATTTAAAGACTGATAAAGAAGCTATGGAACTTGTACAAACTAATTAAAACTAAGACATGTGAAGGCTTATTGAATACCTAGGAGGTATGTTTAGATACTTGAAAAATATCATGTATAAGGTGTCTACAAGATGAAGGAGTTTGTGATATGCTCTATAGTGAAAGGGTCTTTGGTGTATGATAGAGTTATAAATCTGTGAAAGAGGTCTCTATTTTCTTACAAATAAACCTATGTGACATCATTGTATGATGATAATGAGTTATATTGTCGATGAAAAATTTTGTATCAAGGTCATAAAGATCTAGGATGGTCTGAATCAAAAGACTACAGGTCAAGAGTTATCCACAGAACTAGGTGATTGAGTTTTACAAAGGTCTTATCCTAGCATACCTTGTATTGTAAAGGGCTCAAATGTTGAATTATTATCTTTTGAATATATTTTGAGAAAGTTATAGTGTAATAAGGCAATATTGAGGATCAAGAATATGTATGCATGCTTACAAGGTTTTGATACTATGCAAGAGAGAAAAATGTCATGATTTTGATCTGTACATTAGTTATTTAGGCCTGTAATGGTGTCTCTAACAGGGTCATGCGTGTATTTGGTGATTTGCAAGTATAATGAGGTTATGCATCATTTTATAAGACCATAAGGTTTGTGTGAAAGTTTAAAGCTAGGATATAAGCCCAAGGTTCATCTTTTGGACAAGACACAACATTTGAAAAGGCATATTGACAGTATATCAGTGGGTCAAAGATATATGCATATTGTATCTCAAATATGAAAGGATAAGAAATTTTTTAATGAGTACATAAGGTAAGGATCATCAAAATTAGTTGAATAAGGTAAAAAATGTATATTTTTCCATATTAGTTGGTGTATACATCTTAAGAAGTATCACAGTGTCACTCACGACACTGAAACATGATGAAGCCCAATTATAACATGCTACAAGATTAAAGTGATGTCCCAAGGTAGTGAGTATTGATTTTAAACTCTAAGGTGAGTTTATTATGTTAAATAAACTAGTATGGAAGAGGCAATCATGGTTGTAGGTCAAATTTATGTTGAAGAGTACATTATTAGATCATAAAGGGTTATAAAAGACTGAGAAAACATCGTACAGGTCTATAAAGGAATTCAAGTCAAGGGGAGATTCCTTTGTCACTTAATTCAGGTATAATTGTATAAGGGATTTAGGAGGTCTGTATGTCAAAATAAAAGGTGTTTGTAGGTATAATATCTTGTGAAGAAAATTGATGACTCAAAAGTTTTGATATCATGCTAAGAAGGATAAAGAGCACCGAGAATTTACTTCAGGACTATGTGAACATGATTGAGTCAACCTCATAGCTGAAAAAACAAGGTAGGAAGTTCAATATTTGAATTTTTAGTGAGATACAGGGAGCATGAACCCAGGGGGAGTGATGAGAAGGAGTTTCATGAGGTATGTTGGCTTCTATAGCTTGGAGTAGTTGGTCTCAAAGGTACTGAAGATGAGCTTTAGAGCACATGGTCCTAAATGATTTTTTTTTGTGTTGATGGTAGAATTTGTGTTTTGTGCTTGAACAAGGCATAGAGAGATGTAATGGTGAGATGGAGATAAATTGTGAAGAATATCAGTTCATGGGGATATTTTTTGAGGCTCTTATAAGTCCATTTGATCATTTTTTCTGTTGTTGAGGTCAGAAGAAAGAGAGTTCAGTCCCAGGGGGAGCTATTTAGGAAAGTAAGTCATTTTTTGCATTATTTTCCATTGTGTCTAGTCTTGTGTTATCATTTTAAATATAACGTAATCATTGTATCATTTTTCATAGATGTCAAAAGGGTAGAGAAGCATCATAAACATGGAAAATAGGTCATGTAGGTGTTTTTCTTGTTGGTTGTCATCAACATTTCTGAAGGTGGTTGCCATCAATGATAAAGGGTGAGATTGTTGGCCATTGTATGTTTGTGTTGTCATTAATGTCAAGCCCATTGATGGAAAATGGTGTCATGAGGTCATGTGAGTCTCCATGAGGTTTTAATCAGATGTCAAGTATGAAGGTTGATTGGTAGCATGAAGTTTGGTGATGTTCTATGAGGTCCTAGTGCATTGTCTAGTGAATATAGTCATGGTTTGAGTCCTTACAAGGTGGTTGGATGTTTTCATGTGGCCACACATGGTCATAGATGTGTGTTAAAAGTGTTAATGAGTCTTTAAGAAATCAACATGGTCATTTCATGAGGTATCATGGTTGAGTCAGGTCATTCCAAGCCTATTCATAGCCCTCGAGCATACAAAATGAGATGGGAGGCATGATATTTGGAGATAATTAGCCATGGTGGAGCATATTATAATAATTATGGAAGTGTATATGAAGTGTATGGTGAGTTTTAGGTCAGTTTTAAGAGGTACAGTGCTTGTATGAGGTCCATAGGAAGTAAAAAGGTGGAATTAGACAAGTTGATATAGGTAAGTCTTAATGGATAGAGAATTGCATGAATATTTGGGATATATGGTGAGTATGGAAAGTTAGAGGATGTTTTCATGATGATTCATGAAAATATTAAGGTCAAAGTGAAGAATGTTTTTGAAGATATGTGAGTTTATGGAAAAACAGGGTAAAGTACCAAGTGTTTTTGAAGCAAAATTTGACCTTCTAATGCTCATTTTGAGTTGTGTACTTTACATGGGTTCCTAAGATATTTTTCATATATTTTGAGGTCATCTATGAGCATTAAAAAAATATTGAGCTGGTTTTATCATCATATTTTTATGAATGATCGTTAAGAAGATAAGTTGCTTTGAAACCCTAGCTAAACCCTAACTCATATTGACTTGGGAGAAAGTGTGCATACTAAGGTTGTTTTGATTCCTTTTTCTAAAGTGATGATTGGATTTTGTAGAGGAATCCTCTAGATTTCAAGAAATGTAAGATAATGCTTGTGAAATTATGTGGGTCCCACTTGAAAATGAATTTTATGAAGATCTTCAGTTTGTGGAAAAGTTATCGAAAGAAGGTGATGCATAAATTGACATTGTTTTTATCCTTGGAGTTTTTTAGATGTCAATGATAGTTTAAGATCATGGTTTATCTTATAAATGGAAAAGTGTGCCCTATTTATGAAGACTGATTTTTGAGGTAGTTTGGAGTAGCTTGTGGTAAAATTGGAATTGCATAAGCTATATGTGGATTTAAGACTCCATTCAAGTTTTTTTATGATCCTAGTTTAGAGATATTTCCAAAGGTATATAAAAATTGTATTTTTATATGGTATGAAGAGTTTATGGCCTGATCTTTGAAGGTCAAATCTAGAGGATGTTTGGTTTAGCAGGGTGTCAAGTGGATTCATGAGGTAGAGTGATATTTATGAGTTTTTCATGATTTTTGAATGTTGTTGAGTGCTTAGAAATAATGTATAAGGGTGTTCCATGATTTTTTGAAGTATAGAAGTGAGTTTTGAGGTGATCAAGGAAGTTGACGTTAAGCTTGGTTCTTAAGTCTTAGAAGGCTAAATAAGGAGTTTACAAAGATGGACTTGGTTGAAGGCCTTCCACTTGGAGTTGGAAGGAAAAGGAAGATATTATGGAAATATGATTTAGTGGAATTTCTTGTGGTATATGTTTTGTTCCATTATAAGGTGATTTGATAAGTCATTAAGCTCAGTTTTTGAGGAAGAAGGTTGTTGGGTTTTCAGGAAAGGTTTTGTCAGGCTGAAAGAATGAGGTAAATGAGACATGAGATGAATGATTTGATGTTTTATATCAGTTAGAAAGTGTAGAGGGATGAATTTTGTTCCTATAAAATTCCTTTGGAGGTATTTTAAGTGACAGAAAGGGTGAAAACTAGTTGAGTTTATAAAACTACATTATGGGTAACTTGATTTAGTGAAGAGAAAAGTAGGTGTGGTTTTCACATATGGATGTTTAATGAGCTCTACTATGCATGGATGTGAGATAAAATTCCTAAGAATTCTAATTAGTGGTTACCTTCCATAGTTGATATGTTTTTGTGTATACTTGAGCTCCAAAGGTGAAGATAGTGTCCTAGAAACAATTGTTTGGTGAAGGATATGAGCCTTCTTGGTTGTATTATGAATAATTTGATTGATTAAAGATAAAAAATGACCATGGATTATGTTGCTGTGTTATATTTAACATTTATGAGGCATTTATAAGCTTGAAAAAGCATGGTTATGGTGTTTGTGATTTTAGTTCATCTAGGTGATGGGGTTTTGAGTTATTTTTGGGCTTGTTGAGTGCATTTGGGTATGGACGACCTATATTGGTCCACTTAATGAATGTTTATAATTTTTTGGTTATATTTTAATGTTTTAATGCTTGAGATAAATATTTATGACTGACATCTCTTGTGTTTTAAAGAATAAATTCATATAAAAGTGTTGATTTGAGTTCATTTTAGAACTAGTCCTTTAAGAGGGAAAAATGTGACTTTCCTAAGAGAGTGAAGGAGATTATAATGCATGAAATAAAATTTTAATAAGTGTGTCACAGGTTGAGAAATGATGAGATCATGTGTACAAATGATTGAAGACAAGACAAGTCATGAAAGTGAGAGATATAAGGAGTGTAAGGAATGAGGGTTTAAAGATGTATGTGAGAGCTTAAATTGCAATCCCCATTAGTTATGGAAAAAAAAATCTTCATATACATGTGGTTGAGTTATTTCTTGATAATATTTGGGGGTTGTAGAATCCTTTGGGAGTGGGTGCTTCACTAAATTAGGGATTGATGCTCCTTGTAGGGTTGTTGTTCTACTAAATTAGGGGTTGGTGTTCCTTGTGAAGTTTTTGTTTCACTAAATATATTTGATTTGTGTAATATAAGTAGATTTTCTATAGGTTTTCTTCCTCTTGAGGATTTCCCACTTATATGTGGTGTTCATGTGCCTTCTTTGTTTCATATTTTTTTGAATGCTTAATACACACCTAATGTTAAATGGAAGAATGAAATGATGAATGTATGTGATGGTAAATGAATTTAAATTTTTGTAAGAATGATTCACCCCCCCTCTTAGTCCATTTTTCTTCCAAAAAAATTAATTGTATCTTTTAAGTTTTGAAACAGTCACTTGGTAGCAGAAAAAGATGAAGGAATCCAAGGTGAAGAGCTCAAGGTATGTAGGTGATGTGGTAAAGAAGAATATCATGATCTACATGACAGAGGAGTGATCTATTTTTACAACCAAATATAGAGCAAAGAAAGGTGTATTTAGAGATGAGTTACAAGTATTTTTTATGATGACTTGATCATACCATTCAAATTCATGGAGATACGTTCAAAGTTGATGAACATCAAATAAGTATGTGAAGACCCAACAAGTAGGTAGACTATTTGAAGCTTAAGGTTGTGTTTTTTGGCCTAATTTAGGACTGTGACACTTGAGAGTAGGATATTGGTCTGTAAGACTAATATATTTTTGAGCCATTGAGCCTATATGGATATTCATAATTTGAACACCTAATTGTGTCCATAAAAGTTTTGTTTGGGCCATGATTAGGAAGTTGAAAAAGATATCAGAGGGAAGAGTGTTTCTGATTTTGAAGGATCATGAAGCATGAATAATTATTGTAGATTGTTATTTGAATTTTTAACATGTAGAGTTGAGTGTTTCTTGTGAATTTTGGGTCATGGCATATGGTGTATTATCCCAATTGGCATATCTTGAAGAATATAGTTATGACAAAGGCATGTAAGTATATTTCTAGTTGACAGTATGATTCAAGGTAAGTGTAATGACAAGGTTTGTGTCATGGTGCCATATGAAACATGAAGAAGGTAGATTGATCTAAGATATCATTTTAACAGTGCATGAATGATCCTTTTTATAGCATGGTGGTGTGGATTGTTCCCTTGGAACAATATTCTTGGTTATAGGACTGATCTAGCTAAATGAAGGGTTTGTTATTCTTTATGTGGCTCAAGAGGAGAGTATGTAAATAGGGGATATTATTAGTTATGTGAGTTGATGATTCAAGGTATGTAAAAAAAAAATTATTGGTGAGTTCATTATATAAAATTTTTGAGGTACACTAGTTGAGTATATACTATGAGGTAAAGAATGAATCCCTTGTCCTTTTTTGAGAAAGTATGTAGTAAATGTGTTAAGAGAAAGTGAGTGAGGTTTGTATCTATAACTAAGGGGGATCTAATCATAGAGTTCATTAGTATTCATAAGTAGGTGATTTGATTCAAGAAGATATAAAAGCGTGAGGATTTCATCCCTCTTCTACACTTTCATTTGGTACCAGAGCTAGTTGATCTAGAGCTATAAGCAGAGAAGGTTGGAGAGAGGTTGTAGAAGGAAGAAAAAAATTTTGGAGAGGAATTTACATTTTAGGAGAGCTTTTTTTTCCTACAGAAGCTTCCCAGAATGCCCTACATCACCATAACCTCTTGCCATCCTCCAGGTAAAATCAAAGAATTTTTTTTTGCCTTGGTGCTCCCTGTACTAGGAAAAATTGCTTCCCAGAGCCAATAAGAATACACAGGAAATAAAAAACAATTCCAGAATAGGAGTTTCATAGCTAAATCTAGTTATCCATATTATTCATTGCTAATACTAGTAGCCTACTACATTTGAAGGGGTCTAAACCATTCTTCATCAAAGACTGAGCCAACACATCGATAGAGCCTACATTGTAATCAAAATGAGGCAAACAAAGGTATCCATATAAGTCGAGTTGTGTTTATTTGATTGGATGGAGCCATTTCTTGAACACTGAATGGATCGAGCTCTCAAAGCATCATTGAAGTTGAGTTAAGGGCTCTCCCCTACTTATTGTGCACCTATATGAGCCATACATTACCTGAGCATTGAGATAATTTAACACAACTAAGCCTTCTCTTCAAATCAAGCAATATTGTTTTATTGAAAGTGGATGTGCCCATAAGTGAGTCGAATCTCCTTTTGGCAAGGTGAATCGAGCTCTAGTGGTGTTGATCGGACGGGCCATATCTCCTGCCTCCCAAACCGTTTGAATCAAATTATTTGAGATAGCACCACAAAAAAAATAGTGATCTTTGCTTTGTCTATAAAATTTCCACATTGAACAAACCACATCATACCCTACATACAAATCAATAACAAACAACGAAAACATTGAAATAAAAATGATGGAGATAAATAAAAGGGAGGAAAACAAGAAAAGGATATCCGATCCTTTTTTCACGGAAAAAACCTAAATCTGTCCAGCCACATGGAGGTCAATCCAATACCACATAGACCCTCCTCAAGCCACATCGCCATTCTGTAAGATTAGCATCTTGAGCATATTTTTTAAACACAAATTTGTTCAATTAATTACACAAGTGCTTATTAGAGTGCATGGTTGGTTAAGTAGAAATATTTCAAAGTGAGAGGTGTAGGGTTCAAACCCCACCCTGAACCCAATATTTTATAAGATTTGCTTTTAGCAGGAGATTTGGAAAAAATACCAACTTTAGAGGCCCTCTAAACCCCTAGTCATAACTAAACAAGCTACTAAAAATAGCGGAGAAAACCCTAAAATAGGGAAAAAAAAAATCTCCCACTTAGCTTATTTTTTGATTCTAAGATTTTTTTTTCCAAAGGAGGGGTACCTGAAAACTACATTTTAAGACATTTTTTGCGGATTTATGCTCAGAGAGACATATTGAGCTCTGGAGGCCAATAGGGCCCCGAAAAACAAAAAACTTTTTCCTGTCATTCAATTTTTTACACTTTGATCACTCCCATCCATTTGTGAACGATTGTAAGACGTAAATCCAGACACTAAAATTATCTGAGTATATAGTGAACTTACACACATGTATGAGGATATTTCTTTGAGCCGGTGTTAATAATCACACAGACCCCTTTCAGTACTATCTTGGTACCACGTATCAAATTCTTTCACGTATGTTAACGCCTCTTTCACGTACTTTCGAGTATATAGAAAGGACGAGATTCTTCCATGTACCAATGGGTATATCGGAAGGGCACATATATGGAAAGGTCTGTTATATCATAATGATGATATATAGATTAGGAGACCATATACCTAGAGTGATAAAATCCACACCCTTTGTTAGTTGATTCTATAAAATGGGCACCAATTCCCTCAATTTCTTTCTTCCAGATTCACAACTGCTAAGAGGAAATAACTATGAAGCATGGAAGACAAAAATCAAGACACAACTTGAGTTTGAAGAGATTCGGAATTTTGTGGATGGTTTTGTAACCAAATCAGCAACTGATACAACACAACAGTGACAATTTGATAGATCCGATAAGAAGGCAAAACTGATAATATTATTTGAAGTTTTTGATGGCATGCAACTCCACATTTTTTATGCCAAAACAACCAAAGAAGCATGGGATATGTTGAGCACTATGTATGAGGCCAAGAACAAGAATGTCATACTAAATTTGTAGAGTCAGTTACATAGACTGAATTTTAAACAAAATGAAAAAATAGAAGCTTTCTTGTGAAGATTTGCAGAGTTGATGGATTCACTTCTAGCCCTAGGAGAGGAGGTCACTGATATAACTCTCATTCCCATTATGTTGAGAGCACTCCCTCCTTCATACTGCATTTTTGTAACAAACTCAACTTATCAGATCATACAGTGAGTTTTGACAATATGGTAAACCTATTGTAGCTAGAGGAAATAATGTACAATAAAGATGATGAAGAGGAGCAGAAACTTTATTCTCATCAAAAATGGAAAGGAAAAGGAAAAGAAAAACCTAATTCCTATCAAAATTAATTATCTGAAATCCATAGTCAGCTCAAATTAGATAACAATGCAAATTCATGCAAATTCGAGTCCTGTTCGAAGTTGAGTCTTCAACAAATATGAAAGAACTTAGCCAAATCACAAGGAAAGAAGTAGACTCGCAGATGGTACCAAGTTTCCACCCGACGTAACTTCATAATTCAAAGGAGGCAATGAAGTCTTGGACCCCCATGGGACTTACACGTGGAGTCAACTATAAGGGTCACGCTCGAAAAGGGTATTCACATTTATATGCAACAAGGTCCTTCACTCCCCAAAGAAACAAAGCGGAGAGCTCATAGATGATTCCATATGTCAGCACAACGCACTCCCAAAGGCCTTAAATAAAAGAAGAACCATAAGGATGCACATATCTTCCACATGGATCTTGCGACAAATGGGGTTCCAAGTTCGAAGTAGGTTACAAAAGGTGACAAGCCATGTGTCACGTATAAATAATTATGAGGCTTATCTACAAGTTTTAAATACTTAGGATATTTGTCAAAAAAAGAAGAAGAAAGGGGTCATTTGGCTTGTCACTTCAGTAACCAAGTTAATGAGTAGTTCAGTGTGAAGAATACAAACCTGCAAATACTTAATTCAATCACCTACATTCAAAGGGTTGTTTTAGTTAAATGAAAAAATAGGCACCGACTGAATCATGATCCTGAGAACCAATGCACAAGAGATCAAAAGATCTAGTTATTTTATAAATACTGAAGAGATGTTACTTAAAAGGTGGGTCCATCTCAAAGGTGTTGGTCGTGAATAATTAAGGATGCATTAAATAGGAATGGCTCTCACTCATTCGAAAGGGAAGATAGTGGGGAAGTGTGAAAAAGATCTCAAAAATTTGTTTCTATCACTTCACACCATTTATCATAATTGAATTTTTTTTTGGAAAGGAGTTCCAAAAATGACTCTCACCTCTTTCTCCTTATATATATTGTAATCAAAGGTTCTTAAAAAAATAAGAGTTCAAGGATTTAATCTTTTCTTCTCTGTCTTAGTACTTTTCTATCAAAGGAAGGGTCTTGGAGCTCTAGCATTCTTTATGGGTTTTGTAATATCATTCTCATCTCTTTTCTATTGTAATATTGTGCACAATCTTTGGAGTAATATAATATGCCTTGTGGTGCATTTTGTCCACCCTTTACATATCTTTGTTGTCTCTGATCACCTTTATTTTCACATAGAAACTGTGCATATCTGTAATGTTATTAATATCTTAAATTTTTTTCTTAAGTAGTTTAAAGTAGCATTTTATGTGATCTCTATTGTCTTGTGGTGCATTTCATCCACCCTCGTTCATCACTTTCTATCTTTAGACAGTTGCATTTTGGTTGGTTCCTTGGAAGGATTAATAGGCGCATCACCCCCGTTAATTTTTCATGTTTCTTTTTACCTTTTCTGTCCATCATCTCATACCCATAGAGAAGAACCATCTTATTTAAAATATGGAGGTCACCTTAGGGTGCATGTCCCACTAACCTAAGGTTTCCCATGGCTTTGATGGTCCATCTCTGAAAGGAAAACCGTCAATAGTTTTTCTTGGCATGCCCAGTTGGATGACTCAAAGTGGTCTTTTATCATTTCATGAAGTTGGTTTTGTTCTTGGTAGAGCTCATGCACAAATGGAGGCACTTGTGAAGCCTATTTGGAAACTCCATGTGGTCTGACCAGATCATTACAAGAGTTTGTAGAAATTTCCTTCATTCATCTCCATTCATCTTTCCTTCCATGACTTCCATTTCTCTTCATCCAATGAAGTCATGCAATCATGACTTCATTACCACTATGGGATCCACATTTTCAGTAGTATCATCAAAATATAAAGAGTGACATGCCCTCCTCACAATAGTGGCATAACCAGTTTCAAAGTCACCATGGTAACCCTTATGAGTGGATTCAAATTTAGTTTGACTTCAAATTCAATCAAAGACACGGGTACACACCTGGTGACTATGAATGAGTGGAGGATGTTGATCTACTAAAAAAGATAACATGAATAAAGGTAGGTATGCTTCAAACTTGGGCTAGAGCACAAAGGAAGGCATTCATAATGGGATGCAATGCACCTTGTCCATGGGTTAGCCATGTGCCTAGTCACTATATCCCACAAGAGAAGCTCAGCTTCTTAGAAGAAACATTCCCTCCACTTATGTTGTGGATCGAAGGTATTGAGACATACAGGAAAAGAAAAAGATGACCTCGTCAATGGGTAGGGAAATAACCAACTTCTTTCTCATTTTTCACCCCACCCTAAAATTTATCCGGCCATATCGCTCCAAATGCATAGTTCCCTTCTCCATCTCCAAGCCATTTATTCCACTCTTCCCCTTTCTTCAAGCAGCTATACTCCCTACACCAACAAGAAACCACTCCAAATCCAAAAGAAGAGAAGCATACAGTGGGAACTAAAATCAGCTCAGGGGACCAACATGGGCCAGGTACTCAAAGCACTATGGACTCCCCCCTTGCCCCTCCTCTTCACAGATCAAGGTTTCAGGAATATTTTGGGCCAACGAGCTTCATATTGCAAGATGAAGCTATATATGATGAGAGATTTGTAAGCTCAAATGCCATCATAAAAGAGGAGGAGATCTTGGCACATCATGAGGATGATAAGCTTAATTTCTTATCAAATTTGGGGGGATGCCTTGATGAAGAAGATACCATAGAAATTATAACTTTCATTTCTTCATAGAAATTTTCGTTGAATCAAATCCAGTGGCTCTAGAAGGAGATATTATTGAGATATTTTTTCTCTCAATCAAGGAGCTTGGATTTTCTAGCAAATTTGTTGAAATAAAGGAGGAGGATAAGGATGACCCCATTCAGAGAAGTCTGTCGAAGATCCCCATTAAATAATACAATCCAGGACAACGGGCAAGAATAGAAGGTCAGACCAAAATGGGCCTCGTCAGGATCAAGAGATATGTCAGCACTAGTCGTGCTTACTTCAAAGTATGAGGATGATCTTCAAAGCCCAAAGGGTCAACTGTGAAACTTGTAACTAAAATATGAACATCACGAGGAGGTATTCATCTTGTTTTTTGATACCATGGGTAGAAAAGTGAAAGGTAATTGTTCACTCTTATTATAGGCCATATCTATTTCTAAATTAGTTTCATGGCCATGCTTTCTAAAAAATGGAAGCTATTTCTCTCTATCAGTTTCAGGCTTTGTTTAGCTTTTACTAAATCCAATTAGATTAGGAGTAGGTGTAGATTTATTTCAAAAAAATAAGTGCTTGTGCACAATCTATATGAATCATTTGAGGCATGTATGTTTTGTCTCTCTGTATAGGCCCACATGTATTACTCCATTTTTTAGGCACCAAAATCTCCAAGGATCACGATAGGAAAATTCATGGTTGTTTATGGCAGTTGCAAGCTTCACTTCAAACAAATGCAGAGCAACTAAAATCAGTCTGAAGTTCATTTGTTGGTTCTTCAATTTTCTACTCTCACAAAAAAAAGGATTAATTACAGAGTTTCCCATTATGAGAGAAGGAAGGCATGAGGACCAGTTAGTAGAAAAGAAAGCTCTGCCAATATTTGAGATACTATGGGCTGAGTCTCAGATCAATTTACAAACACAATCCAAGACCAAATGAATAGTAGGAGATTGTGGGTTCTTTCCACTTAGCAGGCCAATGGTCCCTGTTGTAGACACCTGTAGTTTGGTTAATGCACTATTACAACTAATATTACACTAGTTGTGCTTCTCCCTGCAAACTGACGATACACTGCCAGTTCGACCTATCTAACTTTCTTCCTACGACATCCTTTTGGTCATTTTTCCTCTTGTAAACCATTTTAACAAGCTATTACAGCTTCGTTCTAACTACATTAGCTTATTATTTCCTTCTGGTCCACTTCTACCACCTTCCTAGCCTATCAATCCATTCCATTGGATTGATCTGACCCCTCAAAACTCTCTCCAAACCCTAATTATCTTCTAAACAGGGTTAACGAACCCTTGTCATGGTTTATCCCTTCCTAAACCTAGTCAAAGTAAGCTTTGACATGCTAAAAGTGGGTTTTAAAATTTAGTGTTTGTCCCACATGCACCCAAATCTCCCATTTTCCCAAATGGAAAACTATATATAGGGCTAGATCCCCTCTCTCATTTTCAAGAATTCCTCCCTTCTTCCTAAGCATAAATTATAGTATTTTGCATCTAGGTTCTAGATTTCATTTCTAGTTTAGATATTGAGCTATTTACTTCACTTTTGTATTTCTAATCCAAATTTGTAGAGTAAAAGAGAAGAAATGTTGGCTTAAATAGCCCATAATGGTGAGATATCTTTATCTTAATCACTAAAACCAATTGCTTAGGACTTATTAGGTTCATTATTTCAAGCTTTCAAAGAATAGAGGTAGTTCTAATTAGCTTAATTTGATTGTTTGCTTCATAATTTATGCTAGTTAGAAAACCTTGCTCATTTCTTATCGGATGGTCCACTGATTTGTTGTTTAAAGCCTTTGGGGATTCTTTAGGAATTCTTACCCCAAGTTTGTGGCTTTTATAACTTTTCTTTGAACACATTTGGCACGCCTGGTGGGACACTTATGTCCATCCTCCATTAATGGAGGTCTTTTGAGTTCTTCAAAGTCTTTTTTTAAAGTTTTTTGGTGAAAATCACTTGTTATTTCCTCATTTATGTTTTAAACCTTGGATTAATGACCTTCATTTACATACATTTGTGGGTTTAACATAGAAATATGAAGCTTTGATTGAATACTAACCTGTTTGCTCTTGAAAATTTTAAAATCCATGTTTTTTGTAGGTTTTTCATAAGGAACACATAGGTGTTATAAAGACGCACGTACACGTTAATACACACGCGTCCCTATCAGACTAGCCACGTACCTGTCTAGTTTTCCTCTGTAATAATAAATTTTTGCCTTTATATGGACGAGTCTACGTCTCCGTCGGTAGGCCCATGTCTCTGTGTCTCTGGACGTGTCTGTGTAATTGACCCACTATGTAAAATTTTACAGAAACTTCTTTTTTTACTTAGGGCGCGTCTCCGTTGAGACCCATGCGTTCTCGTTGAGTTGTAAGCGTCCATCTATTTTGGGGGAGCATCCTTATTTTTTACATATTTTTTTTTTGTGTAACTTCTGTGTTGTAGATGTATCCATTGGTAGGGGTGCGTCCGCGTTGAAACCCTAGTGCACTTGTTTGACTAAGGCGCGTAGGTGTTGGGGACTATTTTAATTTTAATAGACCCACGTAAGCGTTGGTATAGGCATGTCCCTATTGGCTAGGGTGCATACATGTCGGTTTGGGTGCATAGGTGTCACTGTAAAAATTGAAAAAAATCCACAGTCTGTTTAAACTACTTTTCTGACATTTTTTGCTGCAGGTTTATGAAATTAACAAGTTTAAAACAGGGTTATTTCTTTAAAAATTTCAGTTTGCATGATTAAGTGTTTTTCATTCCTTAGCTTGAATTATGATTTTAAAAGGTGTGTATGCTCTCTCCTCACACTTTCCAAAGCAATATTGGTGATCAAAAACACTTGCACAAATTCTATTTTTTATGTTAGAAAAACACTTGCTTCATAAAGGATAAAGTAACATTTTTTATGTGCTTTTAGTAGGATTTCCACTTTGTGTATGCTCTTCCTTTGCACCTTTGGGTGATCTTAGGAATCAAAAGCAAGTGTAAGTTCTCTTTTACCTCAATCGGTGAACCAGAAAATTACTAACTAGCTTGTTGTCTACAGGACCTAACGTTGGTCAAAGAAAGGCGTTAAAATGAAGCGAAATCTTCTAATACACGCATGTTTACAGATTGCCAAATGGTGTGCCACTTTTGAAACCACATTAAGATTAACAAGATAAAAAACACACCATATTCAAAACACTATATTGCAGGTTTCAGAAAAGGGTAAGTCCCTCTCCACTTAACTGGAACGTTGTTATCCCATTTTAGTGATTCCAGCTAAAATCAAGATAACCATAGGAAATTTTTGAAAAAATCTACTAAAATGCCCTTTTGAAGAGTATTTCAGGTTTTCAAGTTTCAACAACATGCAAACATGTTTTTTGCATGTTATATGCTAATTGTTTCCCAAAACCCAAAACCCGATTCAACTCCCTTGTGTCGAGTTTTTGGAACCTTCGAACATCTAAACACGCATGCTAAATGTTGCATGTTTCCCGAAACGTGAAACATGATTCAACTCCCTTGTGTCAGGTTTTTGGAACTCCAGAGCATCAGAACATTCATGATAAAAAATATGCTTCATGTCACATGACTTCCGAAACCCAAAACCCAATATGTTCCTTTGTGTCGGGTTTTCGGAACCTTTGAGCATCTAAACATACCTTGCTCTGTGTCAAGTTTCCGGACACTTCAAGCATGATGACATGATATTAATGCTGAGTTTTTTGGTAGTTGGCACACGTGTTAAATGAGGTGTAATAAATGTGGGGTTTTTATAAATAGTTGGATTTACATGTCATTTTTATCTTTTGTGCTTTTGGTTGTGTGGATTTTTATCCTACATGCTCTCTTAGCCTCTGAACCCAATTTGATCTTGTGCTCGATTGCGTGGTCCATTTTCAATTTTTTTTGAATTTGCTAAAGGTATTTACTCTACCTTTTTCTTGTGAAGTTTTGTTGAAAATGTTTTTGTAATGTTCTTTGCATCTTCTCCTTCCTTTCTTGTTTTTATTTTTAGGTTTAGGGTTTTAGGTTTTTCTACTTCTTTTAAGTTGCATTCCAATAGAAATCATTGATTAAAATTTCACCCTTAGGGTTTTTTCCTATTTTTATTCCTTGGAATATACCTTTTGTATTTCAAAGAAAAGAAGAAGAATACAAAAATCCAAACTGTTGAAATGGCAGAAAAATTTCATGGCTGGACATCTCAAAAACATAATCCCTTATTTTCTAGTTTTTCAGGGTGTTTTGCAGTTTCTAAGTTCCGCAGTGTGTCAAGTCTTATGGCTTTCTAGACATCTAACAAATTCCGACATCCATTTTCCTTTGTGTCAGGTCTGCCAGTGTGTTCGACATCTTTCACTTTCCGCAGTGTGTCAGGTTTCTACAAGTGTCCAACACCTTATTTTTTCTGACACATTCAACTATCTATCAGATTTTGTAAAGTTTCCAACAAAACCTAATTTCCAACACATTCTCTCCAATGTGTTGGGTTCCATCAGGTGCTTTTCAAGTCCTAAAACCCAGATAGTGTGGTGGATTTATGGGGTTGTTCAACAAGTTTTCAAACGTGAGTGTTCAAACCAGAAGTGATCAAGGAATTTCTCCTCTAAGACTCCTCATGTCAGATCCTGGTCCATCATAGGATAAGTCAAATAAATCAGGGAAGATGAAGTATAAATTCAGGAAGGTAGAGTCCCCTTCCTACATTGATTGAAATTATGACATTTGGGATACAGAACTTGGAAGTATAGACATGGAATATTTTTGGAATAGAGTCAAGAGTTCTTCCCAAACCCCCTGGATGAGATCAATAGCTGGAAGTGGCCTCCCTCTTGCAGTAGGATTCCCCATGTCCGCTCAGTGCCCTGAGTTCTTTTTGGCATGTGCTTTGAATTATGACTCCACTTCTCGTTCAGTGAGAAATTAGGTGGGAGAAGTCATAGTCAAGTTAGACGGAGGTTACTTTGATGAAATTCTCAGACTACCTAACTTCAAGGAGTATGGGGACATAGATCTCAAGTCAACCCAGAAATCTTGGGACAAAGATCAAGAAGACTGTATTAAGCATGTGAATAAGAAGTTCCTAATCAAAGCCAAGCCAACTGTCTCTAGGTTTCTAAGGTTTGTTCCTAGAAGTGATTTCATTCAAGAGATCAATGATATCATTACTTTTCTCAGTTGGGTTTTTGGATTTCCTGAGTCAAATGTTTTCCAAGGATGGATGTACCAATTCATGGTCATCATTAAGAAGAATCAACAGGGGATTGATTGGGGTAGTCTTATCAGTGATGAGATATACTCCTAGATGAAAATAGTTTTGTCTACAGGAAAGTTTTATATGTCCTCATATGTCACTTATGCAGCAGATGGCATGAGGAATTATCTAGGATTGGACATAAAGGGGAACAAGACAGCTGAACACATTTATTGGTATTTTCCCCAGCTAACAAGGAAGGGGTTAGAGGACAAATTCAGAAGAGTAAATGATGTTTTATTTTATGAGAACATCTGCATGATGAACCCTAAACTGAGGAAAACAAGAGTCTCTGACGAGGCATGGGCTGAAGTTTCAAAATGGGGTTGTGTCTTCTTGAAATTTAAGAAGTTCACGTACCTTCAAGTAGTCATGTACCCAGGTGATCCTTTCTAATTTCCTAGATACCCAGGAGACAAGCTGGGCCTGATGGAGTTGGTCAGGCAATTGTTGGATTTCCACAAGTTCTAACAGATTAAGCACAAGGCCACCGTATCCTTCCCAATTTCTATTAGAAGGTATACCTGCTCAACGGTGGTAAAATCCAAGAACGTAGTGCATGAGCTTTAGGAGAAGTTAAAGAAGCACATGAAGCCTAGAGACGGGTTCAATTTTTGAGTTCTTAAGTCATATGGAACCCTGTACCTGCACGTGCCTAGCATAAAAGACATCTGGGTTGATCTACGTGATGAAGTTTTTGTTTGTAGAAAAAATCATAGTAGGTTAACACTTGAAGAGATTCAGACACTCGAGCTTGCTGACATTCCAGAGGGTAATGCGATAATGAAAGTGTTTTGTATCCTTCATATGATGGACTGAATGAGGATCAATACGTTTTCCCATTTATTGATTGGTCTATCGGTAAAAGGGATTTTATTGTGGATAGATCAGCTCCAATTCTCACACGCACTAAGGCGTGGCTCACTTCATCGGGAATGAGTTACAAATAAAAGATTTTTTCAAAGTTGGTTGATTTGGAAGTGGGGCCCTCCAGAAAGGAAAAGGACAAGAACTCTTATAAAAGGCCTATAAAGGTAAAATTTGTCAAGAAGGGAGGAGAATAAGAAACCTCTTCAACTGCCACTCCGGTTGAAACAGTGAACATACTAGAATCACCAATCCCACCAGAAATAGGGGAAATCTCTTTGGAGGTAGAGGTGAGTCAACCTCTAATTTCACCTTTTGTTGATTGCCCGACAGAAGTAATTTTATCTCTTGCTTCTCAGGCTTTGGCTTCAGAATACGCACCTCCTCCTTTGCAACCAATTACACCCCCTCATTTGAAACCACTTCCACCACCTCTTTCTCCATCCTCTTCATCATCCATGGCCAACATTTTCTCCAGACTCTCACCTCTCTCTGATGGAACCAAGGTGACTATAGGTATGCCTCCTCCTTATACACCTCTTTTCACTGAATCCACTACCACACTTGTGGTTATTCCCACTCCACTAGTGATTCTTCATCCACCTAAAAGTGTGACCCTAACTCCTGCAATAGTAGCGACTTCTTTTGGCATGCCTCAATGGTTGCATGATCAGACTCTAAGGAAAAGGAAGGTGGTAGTTCACCTACCAGCCTTTGATTTCAGTTCGCTCAAGGCTTCCAATGCTAAATCATCCAAGAAACCCAAAATAGTTTCAATGGTTTTAGTGGATGCTTCGAGGCAAAAATTTGTAGAGATTTCCACTCCCGCAATCAACAAGACTAAAGAGGACATAGTGGCCTCTGACTATTAGATAACCAGAGTCAATCTAGGGAAGGTGACGCCAGAAGGAGCACAACAAGATGCACGAGATGCTATGAACATGCTATGTCAGAAGTTAAAAGAAACAAAGGAAAGTAGAGATGAGCTTAAAGAGAAAGTGGAGAAGTTGACCGAAGTATTACTCAAGCTCTCAAAGCCTCCTGAATCAATATCATCATCCTCTACTCCTATCGGGTTTGATTTCTCATTGGCACCCCTGATTGAAAAATTAATGAAAAGGGGAGAGTGGTCGATGAGTGGACCAAAAGGATACTCCTGAAGGGAAAAGAAGTCATCAAAGATACTTTGGAAGTCTATCAATCTTTGGAAGATATAAAGAAAGATGGAGAGAATATGGATGACGAGTTTTCTTCAGAAATCAGGAACCTCGAGTTAACTTTTGAAGCTCTCCAAACGCTGAAACAAATTCCATCCTACATCTTGATCAAGGAGGGCATCATCCCACATGGAGATAAACATTTTCAATTGACTAAAGCCATTAGATTCAGAATAAATATTCTCAATGAAGCTTGTAGAAAATTGAGAGAATCAAGAGATTAGTTGGTTGATGGAAAGAACGACTTAGAAGAAGAGCTGGTCAAAATATGTGCGAAAGTGATTGAAGCATCAGGTATCTTACCTGTTGATGATCTTTACAAACAGATCCAAGAATCAATTCAGCATGAACTAACTTACAGATTTGGCATGGAAGTCATTGATAGGTTTGTGAAAATCAAGCATTTTTTGGAGACCCTGAGAAAGCTCAATAAGAAATTGAAAAATCTTCCTGGCAATGCTAGTGATACTCAGGAAAAATGTGAAGTCCTAAGTGATCATTCCATCGTGCTTGATGAGAATGAGATGTAGGGCATAATCCAAAAATTCCAAGAATTTCAGAACAAGTAGGCTTTGTTAGAGGAAGATAAGGATGATGATACAGAATAGGCACAATGCAACATGTCATTTCAATCTTGAAATCAACATGTCTTTTTCATTTCTATTTCATCACATAGGAAGCAAATTTTGACTTGGTCTCCTACGTGAGAGTCAAGAAAAAGAGGACTCTCTTTTAAAAAGACTATTTTCTAGGATTTATCCTATTTTCTCTCAACGTTTTTCATTATAAATAAGGGATGCTTATGCAAATCAAAGGGTGGAGATTTTTGGAATATTGAGAACTATTGTGAAGAAGAAGAACATTGTGTTTTATTTTAATCATTCAAGGAATAGAAATCGATGTTATTTTTGCAAACTTTGTGTTATGAGATTCATCTCTCTTAAGATAATGTTCTTATGTTTAGGATCTTAAGCTATTCCTTGTTTAGCATTCCCAATCATTTTAATTGTTTCAAACATTACATTACATTTGTTATCTAGAAATCGTATGATTATTTTGTTATCTATTTTTTCTCGAAAGAAAATACGTTCCTGTCATTTCCTTTCCATTGTGTATTCTTTCCTATCCATTTTACTTCGAAAGTAGCAATATTTCCATCTACTGTGGATATGGATTCTAGGATTCTATCCCAACCCCAATGGTTAGATTAGTGTAAATATTGTACGTATCATTTCTGTTGTGTTTTAGATTAGTAATAAACAGGTAGCCTCACCTGTCTTTGAAGAGGTGTTTAATCCCATGCACTATGGTTGAACCTCATATTTTGGTGTGACAAAATATCCAACCAATAAACATAACCCCTTTGGCATAACACCTTAAGCTATAACAATGGGGGTGGTTCCAGGAACCCTAAAGTAGTCCACTACTAAGTAACCTCGTGGAAGAAATGGGAAGCACCTTGCTTAACCTACTTGATTAGTACGACTTGTGAGATTAGCGTTGAAAATTGATGTTTGTATGGATACCCTAGGAATAGCACACTCATATGCACTAGTTTCCCTTTGTGCTTGGAGGGGGTAAAGTAAAGCTGACATACTCCCAAATTAGACATTGCACCTTTTTGGGTAAATCGAGCTCTCTTTAACACTTTGCAACACCTAGTTGAGACAACTTATTAAGGAGACCATTTTGTCTGGAGGCCAACTTTACTAGTCCTTGTGTGTCATTTTTCCATCACAAAGTGTTAACTTGTTTGGATTCAGCGTCATGTTTGTCGAACACGGTAACAAACTCATTCCAAGTTTGATCTAAGTGTCTTTCATCACAAATTTAGACAAATGTATTACTTATCTTAGCTTCCTTCTCATTTTTCAAATGAGGCAAAGCTCTACTCAAGTGAAACTAAGTATATTTTCACACGTTCTTGATCTACACCCATGTGTTCATGCTTTCCACGTTGGAAGTCGAACAGAGGCATACTTTACGTTTCATGTCAGAGATTGTGCTAGCTACTTTTTTGTATGTTTACACTCATCCATGTTTGCAGCTGGGGTGTTAAAAGACTAAAGCGAGCGGGTAAGTTTTCATGTCTTTGGCATTCCTACAATCTTGACTTCAGGATCCTCATCATTGTTACAGGTCAGTTTTGTCATTTTGTCTTTCCCCTAGTTTGTTAATTTTTTGCTTGTATTTTGGTCATTCAATATTGGTATTTACATTGCATCTCCCATTATTTGGGCATGTAGTATAAATCCCTATATTGTGCAGTTACGCTACTTGCATTATCACAAACTTCTTATTATACCTTCTACTTGATTTTAGTTTAGACGTCATCTAGGTTTATTGGCAAGTGTTGATAACGCATTACATATACCGTTATGATGTTGTCTTGATATCGACGCCTTGCTTTCTTGGTTGAGATATCTGGATAGTGTTTTTATGTTATATCTAATTGTGACTTCCACTTTTCAATACACTTGGCTTTTTTTCAATACTCAAATCAGTTCTAGGTATACCTTGTTAGAGGACTTTGTCAGTATTGTGCTGATATTCAAGCCTTGCTAGATTCCTAACTTTGGCCCACATATATAGTACAAAACTGTCATTCATTTTGGTCTTTATAGTGTAGAATTGGCATAACACAACTTGAGTGAGTGATACATTTTCATCTGTGCATATCAGTATCCTTTTAAAAACTAGTAAACATAGTGTTGCATCTGAGTATTGGTTGGTAATGCCTAGACTTTCCAAAATGGCAACAAAATCAAATGAGAATAATGCAGGAGATAATCCTTTCGACGGCTTCCCTTTTAGTGGGAATAATTTAGCACCACTCTTCTCACAAGTTAAGGACATAGAACCTTTAATCGATCATAGTGGGGAGGAGTCTGACTCTTCAGTAGAACAACAAAAATTGGACCTTGGTAGATTCAACGAAGTCCTATACTATAATAAATACCAGGTGCTCACAAGAGTCCTCGAACTAGGAACCAAACTTTTGCATGAGCGTGAAGCAAAAAACAAGTTCATTAATCAAAAGGTAGAAGAAAAGGTATCATTTCTAGACATGGATAACCCATTTGATATAGGTTATGATTCCACTTCAGGATGTCATCATAACACAACTAAAGAAGATCCTTTATGAAGACCATATTACAAAGCTTCACGCAAAGTGAAGACTGCGCGTATAGCTTCACCTCCTCCTAAATTTGACAAAGAAGAAGATCCATTAATTGAGGAGGATATCCTTCATAAACAAATCATGAAGTTGACTTAAAAACTAGTAAACCTAGGGTCTTCACATAGACAAATGTATAAAGAGAAAAATAAAATGATACCTTGTGAATTTTACTTTGATTCACACACGGATAACACCTTTAAAGTGATTAAGCCTCAAAGGCCAATATCACCCACAAAGGAGAAAATTATTCAGAAGGAATTATAGTCAATGAAAGAAACCCTTACTACCCTATAGGAAGGAAATGTAGGTCATAGCAGAAAATACCTATACAAAGAATTATGTCCTTATTCCTTTGATAAAGACATGCTACTGCAGCCCTTTCCTAAACATTTTACTATCCCAAATTTTGAAAAATACAAAGGCAAAGGTGATCCTCGCGATCACATCAAATATTTTTACATGGTTTGTCAAGAGGTCACTTACAATGATAATTTTCTAATATGAATCTTTCCCCACATCTTGGGAACTTTGGTGATTGAATGGTTCTTTGGTATACCCAAAGGATCTATAACAACATGGCCGACACTAGTAGAAAAATTTGTGTGGCACTATTATTTTAATATTGAAAATGATATCATTATGAACGACCTTTGAAATGAAAAGAAAAAGCCTAATGAAACCTTTACGGGTTTCTTACAATGATGGAGAGGGTTGGCTAGTTGCTTCCCCTGTTCCTTACCTGAAAAAAAATTAGTGAGAATTTTTTTTCCTAATTTAAACTTGGAGATAGCCTTCCATCTTCAGATGCATTGTGTATCTAACTTCGAGGAATTTATAGAAAAATTTAGCCAAATTGAAAAGGATCTTATTACAAAAGGAACACTTAAACCATTTGTCAAAGACAAACATGAAGCCAAATATGTAGACAAACCTAAGTTCTTTAATAAGAACAAACACGTTGTCATTGATGGCATTACTGAATCTAAACAAGTTCAAGCTGTGCAGACGGGTCCACTTTTGAAGCTTTCACAAGGACCTCATCCCAAGGCACCAACCAAACGTATATTCACACCATTGAGTGAATCATTGGCTGCCATATTAAAATAATTAGATGATGTTAAAATGGTAGAATATCCGAGTACCACAGTACCATACCCAGAAAATGCTCTGAAACTTGGTTGGTATAAAGACATTGAGTATTGTGACTTCCATCGTGTCAAAGGACACAAGATAGATAGATGTCTATGGCTGAGACACTTTATACAAGACCTCATTGAAGAGGGAAAGATCACCGTAAAGTCACCCCTGATTTAGGACAAGGTCCTAATGAAAATATTGGCATATACAAAGAACCTTTTCCCAACCACGCGGATAAAAAGAAAAGGAAACCAGATCATGGGTAGGCTTCTAATGACTATCGCACTACTGCATATGTTTACCCTAGTAACGATAGTCCATTTGACTCCCTTATAGGATGCATTCATTCATCTAATGAATGCATAAATATAATCTAGATTCTAGAAAAGAGTTGTGCAGTTGGAATGTGACGTGCTTGCTTAATTATACCTGATCTAGTACCAGCTACCCAAAGCCAATATAATTTGTTAGACCAGCTAGAAAAAACACCAACTAAAATATCTATTTTAGACCTACTTAAAATCTCTACCGCTCATAAGGATATATTGTACAAGACATTACAAAATTTTGGAGTCTCTACTGAGGTAGATCCCACACACATATAATATATGGTTGCCCACCTTGAGCCCACAGATCATATCACTTTTGATCACAACGCTATCTCACGTAACAACCCCGAGCATAACATTCCTTTATATTTAGAAGTGGTGGTTACCCGTCAGAAGATTAAAAGAGTGCTTGTGGATGGGTGATCTAGTCTAAACATATGCACATTTAACCTAGTTAAGTAGCTAGGCCTTTCAGAAACAAATCTAGGAGCTAAAACCATCACCATCACAGCATATGATAATGAGGAGAGAGAATTAACAGGTACTATTGTAGTGCCCATGGAAGTAGGTCCGACGTGTCATGATACGACCTTCCATGTCCTTGATTTAGTTCTTCCATACAACATGCTCTTGGGACACCCATGGATCCATGCCATGTAAGTTATTCCCTTGACCTTTCATCAGTGTATCAAGTTATACCATGAAGGAAATATAGTTATCATCTCTGGTGACCTAGAACCATTCACTCACTATCAGGTGTTACATATTTTCTCTCGTGTAGCCTATGAGTGTCCTTCCGTGGATGTTGTCATCCCCCTAAAAATGAAAGCTATAAATAATTAGGTGGATTCAGAGATGCTCACACCTTATAATCAAGACTTCCCTTCTTTGGTTAACCCTTTTGCATCTTGGGAGGCTACATCAACAAAATATGGCCCAGTTGAGCCATTTACTCTTGAACAAGCATTGCTCATTTTAGATTTATCAGTGTCGCCTAGGACATGGGGTAAACCCTAATTTCAGTTCAAGAGTACGCAAGAAACATGTTTGGAACCATTGGATAAATTTTTCCCTAGTGGCCTCTTGTCTGAAGAAAATATGTTGGAGGATCCCATTAGTAAAGTACTAGAAGGAACCATGGCCTCATGCCATCAAGCGCCTTAATATATCAATGTGCAAGGCCATCTAGAGCCTCTTCCTACTTTCCGTTTCAAATCTGATAAGCATGGTCTTGGGTTAAAATCCCAGGATACTCAACCCATTGAGGTTGATTACACCTTTTCTGAGTGCGAGGACGTTTCATATCATTCAGATAGCAATGCAGGTTCCCAATGTAGCCTCTACAAAGATCTAGCTTCCACAAACTTATTCCTAGATTCCATCATCCTTACCATTTCTAAATCCATCCCTTCGACCCATCATCAAGTTACCCTCATTTATATTGAACTTGTAGATTGGGACCAACAGCTTCACATGCCGCTGGATATCTTTGAGAATGATGAGGCATTCATGGAATTCATGGGACTTTGGGATTTTGTTCCTGTTGGGGACCACAAGAAAGGATTACAAATTTAGTTAAACACATGTGCATACTTCAGAGAAGAAGCAGAGATGTGTGGTCACTTGGGTAAGAATGTGTTGAATAAAAGTAAAAATACTTCAGAGCAGCCTAGTCTAAAGAACAAACAAAAATTTCATAGCGACAAACTCTTTGAGACACTTGTAGAAGAATAGAATGCAAAGAACATGGATAAAATTACTTATCCATTTGAAGATGATAAAGAGCTACTTCAGGAGGTTGACCTCACTCTTCCCCCTGATCCTACCAGAATAGAGGATGTATCTAAGATGCTCATTGAATAAACCATTAGTGTCAACATTGCTTCAATTGAATTACCAAGGATGATCAAGTTGGGAGCTTCACTCTCAGCTCGGGAATAGAAAATATTTGTGGAACTTCTAAGAGAATACGCTGATATTTTTGCATGGAAATACTTTGATATGCCTGGATTGGATCCAACACTAGTTGTGCATAACCTTGTTGTGTACCCAGATGCCAAACCCATTAAACAGAAGCTGAGGAAGATACATCCTACAGTTGCACTTCTTGTTAAAGAGGAATTGGAGAAGCTCTTAGCTATAGACTTTATCAAGCCTATTGATTACTCATATTGGATCTCCAACATAGTCCCAGTACAAAAGAATCCCGTTAGCATTAGGATCTGTATTGAATTCTCGGGCATCAACAAAGCATGTCCTAAGGATGATTTTCCCTTGCCAAATATAGACATGATCATAGATTCTACTGCTAGCTATGAGATGTTATCCTTAATGGGTGGCTTCTCGGCATATAATTAGTTAAGGATTGTAGAAGAGGATCAGCACAAAACTACTTTCATCACCCCTTAGGGGAATTTTTGTTACAAAGTCATGCCATTTAGACTCAAGAATATCAGGGCTACTTATCAGTGTGCTATGACTGTCATTTTTCATGATATGATGAATGATACTATGGAGGATTATGTGGATGACATATTAGCTAAATCAAAGAGTAGAGAAGAGCACCTAGAAGTGCTTAGGCATACCTTTCAGTGCCTTAGGGACTACAAGGTTTGTCTTAATCATAAGAAGTGCGTTTTCGATATATTATCAGGGAAACTCTTGGGATTTATAGTATCACAAAGGGTGATAGCAGTGAACCCCACCAAGGTCACTTCTACTACAGACATGCCTCTACCCACCACTCTTAAACAGCTTAGAAGTCTGCAAGGAAAGATCCTGGCTATTCGTCGTTTTATCTCTCAGCCTACATATAAATGCCATCCATTTACACATATTTTGAAGAAAGATGTTGCATTCAAGTGGGGGCCCAAACGTCAGAAATCATTTTCTTTTCTCAAACAGTACCTTATAAATCCACCTATGCTAATGCCACCTACTCCTAGAGAGCCTCCCCTTTTGTACATTTCTGCTACCTAATTCATTATTGGTGCATTGCTTGCCCAATACAACCTTGGCCATAAAGAGAGAGCTATTTATAACCTTAGCCATACAATGGTCACCTATGAATTGAACTATCCACAGATTGAAAATGCCTTCCTGGCAGTCATCTTTACATTTCAAAAACTCCACCATTACCTCCTTAATAATAAAACCAAACTCATTTCCAAAGTTGACCCTCTTAAGTACCTATTATCCAAACCTTCCTTAACAGGCTGAATGGCTAATTGGATCATTCTTTTGAGTGAATTCAAGATAGAGTTTGTAAATCATAAGTCCTCAAAAGGAAAGGTGTTGGTAGATCAGTTGGCAGATGCACCTTTACTAGGAATAGAGCCTTTGTGTATGGATCTCCCAGACGCATCTATGATGTATATCGAAGAATCCGTGAAATGGAAATTCCATTTTGATGGATCATCATCATTTACATTTCATGGGTCAGGAGCAGGAGTGGTGCTTATCACTCCCACAAGTGATATTATACCAAGGGCATTCTGGTTGGGGTTTCCCTGTACCAACAACATTGCAAAGTATGAGGCACTTATTGCTGGCCTCAAGTTAGCTATCACCTGGAACATCAAGCAGCTACGAGTTATTAGAGATTCTCAGCTTAGCGTTAAGCAGGTCAATGATGAGTACAAGGTTAAAGATGAAAATCTTATTCCCTATAAGAAGATGGTTGAAACCCTGAAGGAGTATTTTTCACATGTCATATTTAAACAGAAGCCCATATCTCATAATAGATTTGCGGATGTCATGGCTACCATCGACTCTCTCTTACACATCCCTCCTGATGAGAGTAAGATGCCCTTCTTTGTGGAGCACCTACAGATGCCTGCATACGATATGTCAGAATCATGTTTAGCATGTGAGGTTGTTGGTCCCTTATCTCCGTGGTATGACCCTATTTACTAGTACCTACAAGATGGAACCTTTACACCCAACATTACCCATTCTGAGAAAAAATCCCTTATCTATCGTATCACCCACTACACCCTCCTAGGAGGCACCCTTTATCATTGTGGATACGATGGGAACTTGCTTCACTACCTAGAAGTTACTGATTTGGTTCATGTAATTAAGGAGGTACATAGTGGTATCTGTGGAGCGCAAACTAGTGGCATGGTGCTGGCTAAGAAACTATTGAGAGTAGGTTACTATTGGCCTACCATGGAATCTAATTTTTGTAACTTCCTGAAGAAATGCAAACTTTGTCAAAATTATGGTAATCTAATACATGCACTAGCACAGGATTTGTAGCCTATTGTAACACCTTGGCCTTTTTCAAAATGGGGTCTAGATCTCATAGGGAAGCTCCACCCTTCCTCATCAGATGGTCACATGCATATCATAACTGCCACTGAGTATTTCACTAAATAGGTAGAGGTTGTCCCTCTTACCTATGTCACCAGTGGGCAAATATCCAAGTTTATCAAGAACCATCTTATATGTCGTTATGGTATTCCCTCGGCCATTGTCACTGAAAATGGTACGTATTTCAAGAAAAATACCATAAAATACTTGTGTCAGCGCTTCCATATCCAACTTAAATGGTCCACACCCTATTACCCTCAAGGTAATGGGCAAGCAAAGGCTATAAATAAAACTCTTGTGCACATTATGGAGAAAATGGTCAGTAAAAATAGTCATAATTGGCACTTGCAAATCCATCCCACCCTCTAGGCTTATTGAACCTCCATCTACACTCCTACTGGTGCGACCCTGTATTCAATTGTCTATGGCACTAAAGCCATCATACCTTTGGAAGTAGAGATTCCCTCCCTGAGAATATATCTTAGGGAATATCTTGATAAAGATGAGGATTATAGAGTTTCTCACCTGGCAGAGTTAGAATTGTTAGATGAAAGGCGTATCAGAGCGCTTAATCACCTCAAACTGTATCAGAATAGAGTATCCAAAGGATTAAAAAAATGCATCATTTGTAGGGAATTTGATGTAGGTGATCTCATACTAAAATAAAATCAGAAGAACACCACCAAAGATAGGGAAAAGAAAGGTAAATTTGAGGCCAATTGGCTCAGCCCTTATGTGGTGACTACTAAATATGGATCAGGGGCATATAAATTTGCCTATTTAGATGGTGAAGAGCTTCCATAGCCCATGAATTCCATACACCTCAAGCGATTCTATGCTTAGGTGTGGTGAGAATATTGAGATAAGAACTAAAAAGTAGAAAAACAAAGAAAAAAAGTAAAAAATAAAATAATTGAGAAAATAATAGAGAAAAAATAGGTCGTCCTCGTGTGAAAACCACACAATTGTGGTGCATTGGGCATGTCATTTTGTGAAAACCAATTTTTTGCACTCAAGGAAGGTTTCTCGTTCACAAGTTACTCTTACAACAGGCTGGGTAACTCTTACCACTTGCTAAAATTCAAAGTTCCTTGGTTAAGTCTAGGAATCCAACCCCAAGCTCCCTTACAAGACTTGTGATTTGGTTTTCTTACGCTATATCTTTGTGAAGTGTGTGGCCTATTTGTATATTCCCACATCATGCTGGGGGAACCTTCATCTTCACATTCCACTTCATCATACATAGACGCATGGCATTCTTCCCTTTGTATATTCCCACATCACGTTGGAGGCATCCACGTTTCTTTAAACTTGTACATTGCTTTCAGAACATGACCTTGAAAATATAAAAACATTAGAAAAGGATACACAAAAACCTAAACATCTAGAAACATTCCCTTCTTAGGGATGTAGCTACATTAGTTTCACAATCTTGTCTTAGGGAAACCTAGATGACAATGTAAACCGTAGTCTTAAAAATATTATCCTTTGTGATGAGCTGAAAACATAATAAAATATATCAATGTTGTCCCGGAAAAATAGAGTAATGGTTAAATTGCTTTTAGTTGTTGGTTTGTATAGTTTTGATGTACTTATCTTGTTGTGTTGTTCATTCTTTGAATGATTCTTTACTTGCATTATATTAGATCTTGTTAGGTTTAGTTTTATGTTGCATTGCATTCATTTTTAGGACTTTCATGCTTGTAATTAATTGTTGTATATTTCTTTGTTTTCTCCGTGCATCTATTAGAACTCATTTTTACTTGCTTAGATTAAATGTTAGGTTAATCTTTAGGATTAGTTGCATTGCATTGTGTTGCATATGTATGTTTGTTTAGCACAATTGTTTTTTATCACATCTATCATCTATCATTTCATCACATTTATCACATCATTCACTACATCATATATACAAAAAATGCTAAGCATTACATCATGCATGTATGCTAAGATAATCATCACATATCGTATCATCAATGGGGAAAAGAGGGGTTGCGCATGATCACAAATCTATCCCCCCCCCCACACCAATATCATCTAGTATCATCTTGACTGCTAGCAATATGAAATTAAACATCTCACAAAATGAAAACACGTGATATCAAATACACAAGTATATCATCACGATGAAAGGAAATGTGTACATATCTACATCTAAAATTATGTCACATACATTAAGAAGAAAATATACAACATGAACATTAAATGAAACATAATTACCATGACAACATATCAAATCAAGACAAGATATACACAGAAGTAAATGTCCATATGATACATGTATGAAATATATGTGTCACAGTCCGATATATACAAAATGATCTGTCCATCTACCATATAAAGGGACGTGGATCATATACTAAGCCTACATATAGAGGCATGGTGGTACATCAAAATTACATACATCAATCAAAATCGAGCGTTCATCTAAAGGCATCCACAAAAGAATCCAAAGAATATATACATAGTCAAAATCAGCCTTCATAAGAGGCATATACATCTGATACATACATTTATGGCATGAGTAGAAGACTCAGCCGTAACTCTCACCCTCACCAAGGATGCTGGGACCATGTCCTGGAGGATGAAATAGTGGAGGTTGTGATGGGCCTACCCCTGAAGAACCACCCAACTATGTAGGAGGACCTTGTGTATCTCTAGGCTATCCACCTGACTATATAGCTGGCTGTTGTATTGACCTAGCCAACCTCCGTTATCTAGATCCTATATGGCTCACATCAAGCTGTGTGAAGGGATTCACTCACTCTGCTGGTGGGACTACCCTGAAGTAAGATGTCCTATAATAAATGGCCTCACTTGTAGCTTTGATAGTGTCTCGTATCATGTATGCATCTCTTGTGGCTAGGGCTTCCTATAGGGCAGCGTTGCACTTGCCTATCAATCAAACTCTATTAGCATGGGCCTTCCTAGCAGTAGCTACCTCCTAATCTCTCTCTGTTGTGATGATCCATAGCTCAGCCTGAGCCTGGTCCCTCTCCATAAGATAGGTCTGACCCTTAGCCTGCACCTGATCGTGTTGAACCATGACGTTGTGAAGCTGGCTCTGTACCTAGCCTAAGGCACCCACTAACTAAGTGCTTTGCATTACTAACTGTGTGATCTGGATCTGCCATGCCACACTACCACTGTTCTGTGTAAACCTAAGACCTAGCCTGGTCTCTCTCAGTAGTCAGCACCTATACATGTGCCCTGGCCTGATCTCTCTCTGTGGCCACCTGGAGCTATACTGTTATAGCAGCCTGTAATTATTGTTGTAATGTAGCAAGCTGTCCATCATAACCACCCCCTGGAGCCTGAGGAGGTGGGCCCTGATGTGGTAAAACCTACTGTAATGGGGCATATATGCCCACTAGAATGCCTACTAGAGGCAACAGAGCAGCTGGAGCATGGTGTACCTGTTTGGGCCTAGGCCTAGGACCCTTTACCTATGGTTGTGAAGCCCTACCTCTAACTCGATGTTGCGCATCAGGGCCACCCTCATCATTTGAATCATCATCAACATCATCATCCCTAGCACCATCGTCATCACTAGGAGGTCCCACTGGGGGAGCTCTCACGCCTACCTCATATGTAGCCCTCAGAATAATAATTCTATAAGGAATGATGTTGTGATACCAAGGCGCATACTCCACAGTGCAACCTAGATCTCGAACCTACCCCAAAGGTGCCCATATCGAGGGTATCACATGTGTAAAGCTGGCCCAGGATCTGTCAAAGGCTATCTGTGGCCCCATGTCAAAATACTTACGCGACCTCTACTTAGACCACATCTTAGGCCCAGGAACATCTTCGGTGATGCCAAAATGTCACTGACATCGGTCCACCCTATAAATCTCCCACATATAGTTGTGGCTACCCATGATGAAGTGCTCTATTGTGGCTATGGAAAGCTCTATGTCGTCCTTTGGCCACTGGAAATATCGGTATGGCCTCCATACCATGGATGCCTATTGTAAGTCAGCAAGCTCACGACGATAGTGATAAGTGTCACCCCTGTAAGGCCAAACATCATCCCCAACTGGGGCCCAACCCATGGTAGATGGCTCCTCTGGAGCCTGAACTCTCAAAACACCTAAGGTGTATCCAATCGTAATATGATCCCACGCCCATATCATAAGTAACCTGGCCATGCCTACCATCTTCTGATGGTAGTATGTAATGAGATGAAGATCCCAATAGAGATGCGCCAAAATACACTAACCCCAGTAGTAGGTCTCCCCCTATATCAGTCCAAGAATGGCTCCAAGAAGTTCAAGTGGGAATGAGGAACCAATCTTGTTAGAGAGTAAAACTCCACTGACAAAGGCCATCATGTACACCACGACCCGATCTAAGGAAAGGTCCTCAATACACCGTGATAACCTCACTGTCATCCTGCAATGAGGTATCCTCAGGACCCCGAACAACTGTGCTATGCATCCATCCAGTGTCACTATGTCGTTTATATACTGAATAGGCTGGCCTATGATGGGAACACACATGATGCACCAGACATCCTCCAAAGTAATGGTAATCTCCCCTGTAGGAAGCCAAAAGCACTGGCTCTCACTGTGCCATCTCTCTAATATGGCCATGAGAAGGACGTGATCCAATGTGATTTGGGGCATGTCAGCCACGTAGGCTAACCCTGTGATGTAGAGGAGAATGTCTAGTATCCTCCTATCTCCATCCTCAAATTATGCCTCTATCATCTCAGGGTGAACGTATCGCTCCCTCATCTGAAGTGCAGGTAGTCTATGTTGCAAGATCAAAACAAATGATAGGCACTTATCTAACTTCTAGCTATCTTTCTAAGGAAAAATGGTTCATTGAGTTCTATAACTTACTAATCTCCCTTTTTCTTCTAAGTTCTTCTAATTATTCTCCTCTACACTTTGCTATTTTACTAGTAAATGTGTTTATTCCTTTTCTTCCAGATGCATGTGTGCCCCTTTCGACACGTACGCACCTTTCTCGATGCCTACACGCCCTAACCGATGCATACGCGTCCCATGCCATTTTACATTTTCCCGCGTAGGCTACATAGGATGCCTACGTGTCCAATGTGATGCCAATGTATCCTTCCCAATGCACACACATGTGCGCACCCATCCCCCACTAATTTCCCACTAATTTCCCCCCTCGACGCCAATGTGCCTAGTTCGACGTGCATACGCGCGTCTACATTTTTCCTTTCCCAACTACTACGCGTGCACGTATCTATTTTTCAACAGATATGCATGTGTGTACCTACTTTCCTAATGCATATGTGTACACGTACCAATCTTCCTGACACCTGCACATGCGCGTAAGGGTCGAAATTGACATATGTGTGTGCACGCATGTGTCTTTTCCCACCTACCTACCCTAGAAATGACATAAAAAGAATTAAATGCATAATTTAAAGAGAAGGGATAGACCACTCACGAAGGTTCCATCCATTGGGTCTCGCTAGTACTCCTGAATCTGGTCTTCTTGCCTCTACCTCGTCGACATCCTCTCCATCACACTCCAAGCTCCCTCGCTGACACTCGTGGTAAAATTTCGTAAGAGCTCAGGTACAAATGAGTTGGTCATGATTGTTTTACCCCCCAAGTGGGTATATTAACTCATCGCAATGCCCTTGGCACATCTTTTCTCTGTCGTGACCATTCTAACCTTCTTCTACCCACCGTGATAATTATTTTTGTGTTAAAATGATTATTTTTATTATTTTTCACATGTTGGGGCACTTTGTGCTACCCTGCGGACACTTCCTCTTGGCACTGGAATTGTTTACGAACCTTTCAGGGGATTTCCTCTATTTTTATTCTTCTTATTGTCTATATTTCTCCTGTCGTGATAATTAATTATCTAAAAATAGTTATTATCACCCCCTCTTTCTTTCCATGGGGATACTTTCTGGCTCTTTTGCAACCTCTCCTTCCCTCATTCACCTTCATGCATACCTTTTATAAGATCTTTGATCTTTTAAATTCGTCTGACCAATCAAAAAATTTAAAAAATTGTAAAATGGATTCAAAAAAAATCAAAAACAACATAAAACATTGAAAATGAACTAAAATCAGTAACCAGCTCATGTTTCGGTTGAAATTTATGTCTCTTGCATGGTACTCATCCCGTATCTTGTTGGTGTTTACACATGTTTTGAAACCACGACTTGCAAATCACCTTGATCTACAATCACTTACAAAGGCTCATTGCTTACTTCATTTGTACTCTGAGGCACTATCAGTTTCCTGGTACTATTTTTGTCATGCATGTTGCTTTTCCATCGGACCCAAGTGTCCCCCATCATTTTCCCTTGCATGTGCATATTTTCTAGGGCATCATTTTAACCCTTGTCATTTTTCAGAACATTTGGGATTTCAACTTGATAACAAATTATTTGTGTAACTTTCTTGAACATTGTTGGTTTAAGTGTGTGTGATTGTACTTATTTCCATGTTACATGAGTTTATTTACTTCTCGTATTGCATTGCATGTCTATATGTTACATGGAGTTGGCATTTTAGCAAGGGATAGTTGTTTTGTATCTTGTCTTTTCATGTCATTATATGCTTCTATTGTATGCTCACATTTTTAATAAGGACCGATGAGGAGGTCTCTAAGTAAAATGATGAATTCAATATTGAATACAATTGATTTGTGGATAGCTCAATATCTCTTCCCTTTCCTCTTTCTTCTTTTCTTTTTTGATTGTCGATCGCATTCTTCCATCACTCGATCGACACTCGAGGGGGCATCCTCCATCCTACTAATTTTTATTCTATCTCTTCAAAAAAATTCTTCTCGTTTGTATTTGTCTACTTTCTTCAAAGTGATGTAGTTTACATCACCTCAAAGAGGGACAAATTTAGACACCTGTACTTTGGTCAATGCACTATTACGACTAATATTACACTAATTGTGCTTCTCCTTGTAAACTGACGATACACCGCCAGTTTGACCTATCTAACTTTCTTCCTACGACATCCTTTTGGTCGTTTTTCCTCTTGTAAACCATTTTAACAAGCTATTACGGATTCATTCTACCTACATTAGCTTCTTATTTCCTTCTAGTCCACTTCTACCACCTTCCTGGCATATCAATCCATTCCATTGGATTGATCTGACCCCTCAAAAATCTCTCCAAACCTTAATTATCTTCTAAACAAGGTTAACTAACCCTAATCATGGTTTATCCCTTCCTAAACCAAGTCAAAGTAAGCTTTGACTTGCTAAAATTGGTTTTTGGAATTTAGTGTTTGTCCCACATGCACCCAAATCTCCCATTTTCCCAAATGGAAAAACTATATATAGGGCTAGACCCCCTCTCTCATTTTCAAGAATTCCTCCCACCTTCCTAAGCATAAATTATAGTATTTTGCATCTAGGTTCTAGATTTCATTTCTAGATTTCATTTCTAGTTTAGATATTGAGCTATTTACTTCACTTTTGTATTTCTAATCCAAATTTTTAGAGTAAAAGAGAAGAACCTTTGGCTTAAATAGCCCATAATGGTGAGATCTCTTTCTCTTAATCACTAAAACCAAATGCTTAGGACTTATTAGGTTCATTATTTCAAGCTTTCAAAGAATAGAGGTAGTTCTAATTAGCTTAATTTGATTGTTTGCTTCATAATGTATGCTAGTTAGAAAACCTTGCTCATTTCTTATCGGATGGTCCACTAATTTTTTGTTTAGAGCCTTTGGGAATTCTTTAGGAATTCTTACCCCAAGTTTTTGGCTTTTGCAACTTTCCTTTGATCACACCTGTGAGTCGCCAGAATGTTATTTGAAATCCAAAGTCGGCTCGAATTAGATAACAATGCAAATTCATGCAAATTCGAGTCCTGTTTAGGGTTGAGTCTTTAGAAAATATGAAATAACTTAGCCAAATCATGAGGAAAGTAGCAAACTCGTGAACGGTGCCAAGTTTCCACCCGACACAACTTCAGAAGTCAAAGGAGGGAATGAAGTCTTGGACTCCCATAGGACTTGAACGTGGAGTCAACTATAAGGGTCCCACCCAAAAAGGGGTCTTCACATTTATATGCAACAAGGCCCTTTACTTGCCAAACAAACAAAGCGGTGAGTTCACAGATGATGCCACATGTCAGCACAATGCACTCCCAAAGGCCTTAAAGAAAAGTAGAACTATAAGGATGCACATATCTTCCATTTGGATCTTGCAACAAATGGGGTTCCAAGTTCGAAGAAGGTTACAAAAGTTGATAAGCAATGTGTCACGTATAAGTAATTATGAGGCTTATCTACAAGTTTTAAATTCTCAGGATATTTTTCAAAAAATCAAAAGCAAAGGGTCATTCGGCTTGTCACTTTAGTAACCAAGTTAATGAGCAGTTCCGTGTGAAGAATAAAAACTTGCAAATACTCAATTCAGTCACCTACATTCAAAGGGTCATTTTAGTTAAATGAAAAAATAGGCACTGACTGAATCATGAGCTCGAGAACTAATGCACAAGAGATCGAAATATCTAGTTATGTTATAAATACTGAAGATATGTTCCTCAAAAGGCGGTCCATCTCAAAGGATTCGATCACAAATAATTAAAGATGCATTAAATAGGTATGGATCTCACTCCTTCGAAAGGGCAGATAGTGGGGAAGTGTGAAAAAGATCTCAAAAATTTGTTTCTATCACTTCACACCATTTATCATAATTGAAAAAGCTATTAGAAAGGATTTCTAAAAATGACTCTCACCTCCTTGTCCTTATATATATTGTAATCAAAGGTTCTAAAAAAAGAAAAGTTTAAGGATTTAATCTTTTCTTCTCTATCTCAGTACTTTTCTGTAAAAGGAAGGGTCTTGGAGCTCTAGCCGTCTTTCTGGGTTTTGTAATAGCATTCTCGCCTCTTTCTATTGTAATACTATGGACAATATTTGGAGTAGTATAATATGCCATGTGGTGCATTTTTTCCATACTTTGCATATATTTGTTGTCTCTGATCGCCTTTATTTTCACATAGAAACTGTGCATGTCTGCAATGTTATTACTATCTTAAAATGTGTGTTTAATTAGTTTGAAGTAGTGTTTTCTGTGATCTCTGCTGGCCTGTGGTGCATTTAATCCACATCTTCATTCATTCGTCATTTTCTCTCTTCATACATTTGCATTTTGGTTGGTTCTTAAGGCTTATTTGGCACATCGCCTTTATTAATTTTTCATGTTTTGTTTCACCTTTTCTTACCCTTATCTCATATCCATAGAGAAGAACCAACTTCTTTAAAATATGGAGGTCACCTAAGGGTGCATGTCCCACTAACCTAAGGTTTCCCATGACTCTGATGGTCCATCTCCAAAAGGAAAACTATCAACAAGTTCCAAAATCAGAATCAACATCATCATTAGCAAGGGGACAAGTAACAAAATAAGAAATGTCCTATCTAAAAAAGAGGACATGAGTTAAAATATTTTGCTACTTCATGGTTTGTGTTGATGACCTCAAAATCAACAATATTATAAGGCACATTCTAACTACAATTAAGGGTAGAAGAAGGGTAACTGGCAAAGAAAACCCCATCAACAAGGAAATATAGTTGAGCAAGAAGAACATTCAAATAATGAAGACTTCTTATACACTACTCTTTCAAGTGAACCCTCCGCGTCATCTAGTGATGTATGGTATGTTGATTCAGGAGTCACTCAACACATGACTGGCCACAAATACTGGTATGCCACAATGAGGGAAACACCTTCGAACCCCTTGGTTCACGTAAATGCAAACTATCAGATGTACTTATATGTCCCTGGTTTGACAAATAATTTGTCCTTCAGTTAGCCAACTCCTTGATCACAATTTGAAAATTGACTTTGATAGTCATTTTGACAATAAAATGTGTTTAATTCGAGACAAATCACGAGGCTAAAAAATAGTTACAAAATCCTCCAATGTGGGATGCATGTTCCAGCTTGATTTTTTCCACAAAGATGATCAGGCACTTGTGGCTAAGATCTCTACCTCTGCACAATTGTGGGAGACTTGGTCATATAAGTTTCAAGTATCTCAAGACACTTCACCGTGTAATATGGTAAATGGTTTACCATCTCTTCAGAAGGATACAAACAAGTGTCCTCACTTCCTAGCAAGCAAAACAACACAGAGCTTCATTCCAGAAGAGTAATTATTGAGCTCATGGTAAGCTTGATCTGGTTCATACCAATCTTTGTGATCCAATGCAATTGAGTAATTCTGGATTTCAATACTTCATGCTCTGTGTTGATGACTATTCAAGAAAAATGTGGATATTTTTTGTCTTCGCAAGAAAAGTGAAGCTTTTGAAAACTTCAAAAAGTTCAAAGTGGTTGTTGAGAACGAAACTGATCATCACATCAGAAATCTCTACCCAGATCGAGGGGGGGGGGGGGGAATTCACCAGTGATGAGTTTAAATACTACCTACAAGCTCATGGGATTCATTGAAAAATGCCTCCTCCACACACACCACAACATAATGGTGTTGTTGAGAGAAGAAATCATACTATCATGGAAATTATGTGATGCATGATCGATGATTTTGGACTAAAAAAGACATTATGGGAAGAAGAAACAAAAACAACTATATATTTGTTGAACAGAGTGCCCACAATTGCTCTTGGCGGAGTAACACCATATGAAGCATGGTCAAAATGGAAACCATCTGTTGCACACCTCAGAGTATTTAGGTGTAAAGCAAGTATGCACATACCCAAGCATAATAGAAAGAAGTTGGAATATGAAATCACAAAAACTCATCTTCATTGGCTACAATGAAGAGACTCTTGGGTATAGATTGATGGATCCAAAGACCAGGAAATTCTACACCAACATAGATGTTGAGTTTTTAAGAAGAAGGAAGCAGAGTCTCCTCCTCCATACTCATTTGATGTAGATTATTCACCAGTTGTAAAAATTGAAGCTGATGTTCCCACAGATGATGAGAGTGATGATGGTGATGATGGTAATGATCAGATAGAACCATGACCCATGGGAATAGTTCAACATATGCCCAAGTGGTATACTAGAACATGTTACGAGATGCAAGAATGGATGCTCCACCAGATACATCCAACCCTGGACCACTAATAAACTCACAGTAAAGCAAGAGAAGAAGTGAAATTTTCTTTGATGAGTAGAGTTATTGAATCTGATGATCCCTCTAAAGTCTAGGAAGCTCTAGCCTAGGTAGGTCCCATACAGTAAAAATCTTGGAAAGATGTCATGAATATAAATTTGAATAAACTTGGCAGTGAATCCAAAAAAGAAACCCATTGGATGCAAATGGATATTTAAAATAAAGTACAAAGCAGATGGGATAATAGACAAGTATAAAGTACAAAGACTTGTAGTGAAGGGATTATGCATAAAAATAAGGCATTGACTATGAGGAGAAATTTTCTCCCACAGGAAAGATCAAAATGATCAGGATGATATTTTCTCTAGCTACACAGTTTGGTTGGAAATTCCATCAAATGGACATAAAAAGTACTTTCCTGAATGGAGATTTACAAGAAGAATTCTACATGACTCAACCTGAGGGATATGTTGTACCTGGTTAAGAAGCAAAATTATGTAGACTCAAGAAATATTGGTATGGCCTCAAATAGGCACCCTGGGCATGGCACATCAAAATTGATGAGCATCTTGTACAACATGGATTTGTTAGAAATCCATACGAACCCAATCTCGATACCTCCAAAATCAAGGGGGGAGACTTTGATTGTTGTTTATCTATGTCGATGATCTAGTAATCATTGGAAGTTCACTGAGGAGGATTGATGCAACGAATAAATTTTGATCTTAAACGATCGTTCGACATGACAGATCTTGGGCTGATGCATTATTGTCTTGGATTATAAGTATGGAAGAAAGATAATTACATCTTTGTTTCTAGTTGAAATACACCAAGAAAACACTTGAGAAATTCAGGATGATGGATTGCACACCTATTGCTACACCTATGAAGAATAGATTGTAGTTATCTTGTTCAGATCCATCTCCTGTGGTAAATACCACTCTCTATCGGCAGTTGATTGGGAGTTTCATTTACCTGACCTACACTAGACTAGATATCAACTTTGTAGTGAGCTATCTATCCAGGTTCATGTAGGAACCCAAAAGTTTGTCATTAGAAAAGCAGCAAGGCACATCTTGAGATATCTCAAGGGAAAAGTGGATCTTGGTCTAGAATAAAATATACAAGAAGAATGACAACTTCTTCTTATTAGGATATTTGGATTCAGATCATGCAGACAACATTAATGATAGAAAATATAGTTCAGGGTTTGTGTTCTTTATGGGATCTAGACCAATATCATGGGGAAGCAAGAAAGGGAAACACTTTATTATCACTCTTCCATAGAAGTCTGAGTATCATTTTGTAGGTGAAGTTACTTCTGTGAAGTGATATGGCTAGGTCACATACTCGAAGAACTTGGAATACCTCAGGACAAACCAACCACCATGTATGTATATAATGAAGGTGTTATCAAACTTGTTTGCAATCCATTTTTTCATGAAAGAAAAAAACACATTGAGGTACAGGTTCATTTCATACGTAAACATGTCTTGAATCACAATATACTAGCTTTAATTTTGTCCAACATAAACAATGGGAAGATATCTTCACAAAGTCACTTGCATTTGACAAGTTTGAGTTGTTCAGAGAGTTCCTCTCCTCATCCCTTGAGACAATGAAAAATGAAGGGGGGGAATGTTAGGGTAAATATAATTTGCATTATCATGCATTGTAGTAGGATATAATTATTTAGATTAATTGTTGTTATGTGGTTTGTTAAATAATTTTTCATATTATCTCATGGTTATAGCTTGTTACATAGTTGTAATAATTATTTGTTTGATTTATTCACAATCTCGGATGTTCTTTACGGAATCTTTGTAACAATCTGGTTTATTGTTTCACATGTGCAACATTCATTTTTTGGTTTTTATATGATTTCCAATATGTATAAATATTGTAGCATACTATATTGTAAATTGAAAACATTGATTTATTAATAAAATACTATAGGATTTTTGTCCCTTTATACAATCAAATAGTACATCATAAATGATTTTACACATTGATATTCCTCTAGAAATCATGAGCAAGTGTATTGAATTTTATACATATTTTTATGCGCTCCTGTTCAGGAGGAAGAATGTTGATTCAATTTGGGATAAAATAGAGTGATCTCCTAAGATCATCGCACTTGATCCTCCTCTTATTCTTTATCTTCAAATTCTGGTCATTGCATGATAAATATTGCTTGAAGGTCTAGCATAGATCCACGACCCATCTTCTCATTTGGAAAGGGGTAATCATTCTCTATATATCATAATTCCAATGTTATTCCCATTGTCACACCTTAGGTCACATGTTGAACATAGGTATCCAAATTGTGTTCTTCTAATATAATGGGTCACATCTTGTGAAAAGCCCCATAACTTATTTCTCTTAGGTCACATCCTAGTAGATATGGTTTACCTTCTATCCATTGTGGTCACCGCATTGGTAGCCCATCGTCTTCCTCTATGTATGGGCCACTTTGGAATTACATCTTATCATTCTTAGGTAGTTAATCCAAATAAGCAGCCCATCTTCTTTTATTCTCATGTGTTCGTCAAGGTATTCCTTCATTTCCATCAGGGCCATGTCCCAGTAGCCTTTGGCTTCTATTTTTGGCTCACCTAGGAAAAATTATTGGATTATATCCTTTCCATCCATCACATTCTCCTTCTACTAATGTGGTGTTATGGAAAGTTCACAATCATTCTCACATTGATTCTCAACGTCTATATCTTCTTGAGAAGAAATAGAATTAGTATTTACATTGTGTAAGATCATAATTTCATTTGATAATTATTATTAAGTTGAATAATTTGTTATTTAGATCCTATATGCTAGGAAGAAGAAGAACAAATGTGTGTTGAGTTGTTTGGTTATTACAAACAACTCACGTGATTAGTATTTGTTAGTAGAATAGTTTCCTAATTTATAGGAAACTATGTGCCTATATATTTGTAAGTGCGTCCTATGTAATGTATCCGGAATGAATGTAATCGAATATCATTATTCCATGTATTAATCTAAGACAGTTTTATTGTGTAGATCTGTGACATTTATTTCATTTGGCCTCAGAGTGATTGCATCCTATCCCTGTGATGGTAGATTCAGGTTATTGTTGATGAGAGTTTCCTGAGAAATCCATTTACCTCTTAGTTCATATTCTGCCATACCAAGCCGTAATTATGGAAGTTTGCATTTTGGATACGCCAGTCTTGGGTTTGCATTGAACGTTCATGTGCATTTCACAAATTCAACTTTGAAGCATTGATTCAACGTTCTCATTTCTACCATATTCAATGTGCAACTTCAACATTGGTGGCTCGTGGCTCTCATTTGGGTTCTATGGGAATCCTCAATTACTCAGAAGTGAAGCTACATATCTATGGTTTTCTCTCACGTGAACAAGTCTGCACAGTCAAATCCTTTGACAGCTTTAGTGTTCTCACGGGTTTGTGTGGTTCAGCCCTGAGTTGAAAATATTGTATTGACGATATTGACCTTTAACAAATCACTGCTCCGTCACTTTATTGGCTCGATGGAATATTCTTCTACAAATTCGATTCAATCGACCACTAAAGAAAGGGATCATGCATGGATGAGGCTGTAGTAATGAAGTCTATAAAATCAAGTATCAACTGCGAATTGGGATTCAACAGGTGATGACTCATATTTTTCTCTACGGAATATAACAATCCAAGCGTCCAGTAGGTTTATAGATGTCAAAGTGCATTTGGGTTTTGGCTTTGAGACTAATCTTCGTGGAAAATCTAAAAGATGTAAGATGGAGGCCATCATAAAAAGATCTGAGTTATCTGATGGTGGCAAGATCTATCAAGCTCTTGAAATCTGGACTAATTTTTTAGATACGTGGACCATTTAGAACTCCTGGGTGCTTATGACATGGCTTCTTTCGAGTACATCCACGTGGATTTCCACAACTAGTGACTTAATTTCAAAGGTTCTACACAGAGACTGTTATATGATTTTGGGGAAGTGATCCAAAAAGTTAAGTATAAGTCTTTGATAAAAGAAAACTTTGAGTTGAGAAAAATAAAAAGTTTTTATATGGTTATTTCAAGTCATTTTGTTATGTAAAATCCATTTATTGATGTATAGAGATCTTGACATTATTTTTGGATGAAGTGTCCAAATAAAGATCTATTTTAAGATATTAGTAGACAATTGTTTTATTGTTCCAAATCCAAAATTCATAGTTGTTAAGTTTTTGTGTCAGTCAAATGTTAATAATCCAAATAAGGGGTCTTTGTGATGTATGTGTAAAAAGTAATTGAATATTACTTTTTAATTACCGGAAATTTCTCAAAATTATGTCTCTTAAGAGAGATCATGATCAATCCAATATTTAATTGCATTTTGTTATCAGAGAATATAGTTTCAAATCATTGATGTCGTTTTATTTTAGCCTTTAAAAGTGTCAATATTGTCAAGTTTTCAAATGAAGAATATTTGGAAAGTGTTATTTTTGTTTGTCTTGTTATCAAATGAAGGTGATTCTGGAAGGTTGTCATCATGAGTAAGAGTCAAAAGTTGTCCAAATGTTAAAGTCATGTTGGATTGTCAAAAAGATTGTCGTCAAAAGTCATCAAAAGAGTGGAACATTGTACAAAGTTTGTAAAAATAAAAATAAAAGAAAAAATAATGTTGTTTTATGGAAGGTGGGCCTCTACCTTAGATTGGTTTGGACAAGGCGTGACTTCATAGAATAAGTTCTCCCTAGATTTCAGCAATCTATCCAAATGAGAGTGGTGCTATTGCTATTTGTCAGATTTAATTTACCCCTTAATATGAGAAGCATGCATTTACTTTGCTCAAAGGATCAAGCTGGGGTCACCACTATGGATATTTGTGACTACAATATCTCACAAAGGCATATTAGTCAGTTGGGTGGAGGTACCCATTTTGTCAGGAAATTCACTCAAGGTGTTGAATGCTTTGGGGTTCCTATGGTACTCCCCACGGTGAGTTTCTAACCCTTGACCATGCACTTCCCACAATTACAGTTGGAGTAAGGGAATAATCCCAACTCTGAAAATCTTAAATTAAGGTTAATTTTAGAAAATTTTAAAAAACCGAGAAGGGGTGTACATGATCTTCAAACAAGGAAACCCATAGTTAGTAGTTTGAATGTTTTAAAATCTTTATTTATAGATGGTCCTATGAAAAAATAGTTAGAAATTTTTCCTGCGGTGAAAACACATGAGGAAAACACAAAAATAAGCAAATAAACTCATGTTTTTGATTTTTAAGATCCCTTATCTAACCGTGAGAAAAGAGCATACGCGTGGTTTATTGAAATTAGCTTCACAAAAAGATGATTTATGTAACGTAAGAAAAACCCTCCAAAAAACATTAATGACGTTGCAAAATTCCCTAAAAATAAAATTAATTGAACAAAAACGTTCACTAACCATGCATTAGAAGTTTCACAATTAGTCTACTTAATTTAAATGAGAAAAAACTAGTGGTTAGGGCCTAATTTGTAACTAAAAATAAAATAATTAATTTAATTAAAGAAACTAATTAAATTAAGCAAAGTTAGATTAAAATAATTTTAACCTAAGTTTTAAACCTAAAATAGGGACTTGACCTAGATCAAAGCTCTAAAAGGCCAAAAAAACACAAGTCTCAAGTTTGTTAAGCATATATATCACCACCTATGTGTATGGCGGGAAAAACTATGTCTAGACACTGTGCACTCTTATCATTCGTTCAACCAGGGTATTCGAGGCAACTAGTAAGGGACACACCAAGACCGACACATAAACGGATAGAATTAAAGGGGGGTAAAGGGAATTCTATGATTGCATACCCCAATGGAAATAACCCTTACACTAGGACAACCACAGGTTTCCAAGGCCCTAGCTTGAAGAAGAGGAAAGAACTCTATGGAGGTATCGGAACTATGGGGGATATTATGAATAAAATAAGCTTACAAATTCTATGCTAACCGAAGTAAAGCATGTAACATAAAATGAATAACTGAAATACAATATGCTAACCTATCATGTCCATAAAATACTTAGCTAACATAGAGTATATAGAAAATGTAGGAAACTATTCTATACAAAATGAAAAAATGGGTTAAAGCACTTACCTATTGGGGGACGGTCAATGATGCATATATCTCCCAAAGGACCATACACCAAAAGAGAAAAACTTTCATGTCAGGAAGGGGAAACAATCTAGTCCTAGCTCACAATAGATGACCCAAAAGTGCAATCAAACAAATCTAAAGTAAAATAATCTCCAAGCTAAGAGTCAAGATGCAAGATATCTAGAAGTTAAGAAAGCAAGTACAAGTTAACACTAGATGTAACACCCTTGACTGTTGTTATTTTTCTCCTTTGCATTCAAGTGTTGATAGGTGATTTTCCTTATAAGGATATGTTCTTCTTATTATTGGAAATCTTGCTTGATATGGATAAGTTCTTTTCTACTCTTAAGATCCTTTGACTGAACTAGAATGACTTCTCTGAACCCATTTTTTTTCACTTCTGGTAGGTGATTTGCAATTTGGTTTAAGAGTTGCAAACTTGTCTTTTTATCTGACTCATCCTTGGATCAATTTCAGTGATCCAATGGATGTTTTAAATCTGCTCCGTTAAACGAATGGTAAAATTGACATTCCATGAGTTAAGATACACGTTGGACTAAACTTTGTTTTTGCAAGTTCTTTAATTTCTGTTGTGAACGTACTTCCGTTCAGCAGGTTGTTTGGCTTGGTTCTCTGAATATCTGACCATGACAGGTCATTGCTGATAAAAATGGGCATGCAGCCTGTTCACAACATAAGAGAGATCCAGGGTCCTATATAGGATTAACCTACGAGATCCTAAGCTAGGTAAAATATATATGTATTTTTATCTAAGCTATGATACTTGATAGAATTCTGAGCCTAACCTAAAACTCCTTATTCTTGTCTTGATTGGTTGAATTTTGATTTGCAACCTAACCTAAGATCGGTACTAATGGGGATTGAAAAAGCTACTAGGTATTAAATTAACCTAGATCTTAAAACTACAAGGTATTACTGTAACCTAACCTAGTGTTTTAAACTATGGCACTTTGAATTATTTACCTATGTGGAAATTATCTAACCTAATTGCTAAGGCCATGGTGGGGGTTAGTTGTTAGTGTTATATCCTAAGGTATAAATTTAAATTCTACCTAAGATCTAACCTAAGCAATCTAATCTATCCTAAACTAATGGATACGAATTGGGACTTAAGTGGTCGCATACATATTGGTGATAGTTCCTAAGGAATTTATGATGTTGATAAGGTTTATTAATGCATATAGACTGCCAGCTTTGGTAGGGGTTAGTTGGTTTGGCGGAGGCTTAGGTGGCAGTATCACTAAAAATGGAAACTTATGTTAACTTGGACTTGGCACTCGCCAGACTTGGTAGGCGGTGGCAAGGAGGATTGAGCGGGAGATTTGGAATTAATGAGATTAATTGTTTTTGGTTATTGAGCCCAAACCACCTTGGTAGGCATGCCAACGGATTTTTGTTGGGTTGTTTCATTTTGCATGTTCTCTGATTTTCTTTCTACATGCGCTCTAGTTTTTTGAACTAGCAGATTAAACTGCACTTCATGGCTATTTTTGAGGTTTCAAATCTATTTTCATTTTGTGGAATGTATAAGAAGCATTGTGGAAGAAGTATCTGGTTGTTTGATCTTTCATGGAGAAGAGGAGAAGAAGCGAGTTCGGCTAGAGGTCTTCTTCGATTTCACAGTGACACTATCAGGCATGATAGGCTCTAACTGTTAAAATCTCTTGCTTTCCTCTAAGTGTTTTCATTAAAGAAAATTTTCTCTAATGAGTTTGTGCATTTCATGCTTTATCTAGTTAATTGATTGATGGGTTTTGTAAAACTTGCATTCTATGTTTCGAATCCGTGATATACGTGATTCTGTTGGAAGCTTATGTTGTATTGTCTTTTGCACAAAGGAACTATGCATACGAGAAAAAAGTTGGTAACTCTGTTTAGCTTCTTCTGTTGTTGGAAATTGTTGTTTGGTTTCGACTTCATTTACTGCCAATAATTGTTACCTGAGTTCTACCTGTGTTTGTCGAGATTAGTGTTTGTGAACTTGTTGTGTTTTGTGAACTTGAGCTGGTAAGGAACTCCAGTTCTTATGGATACTTTCAAACAAGTTCGAGCTATTTGTTGGAAACTTGTTTTGGTGGATAGAATCATTGTAGAGATTCTCGGCTCTATGGTGTTAGCGTTTTATTTCATAGTTAAATGGACTATGGATTAATCCGTATATGGCTTTTTGTTTTTGTATTTCACCTTGCGAAAACTTTGACTGTTGTTGAAATTCACATGCACTGGAAAAACTCGTATATGGCTTGGGTTTTGTATTTCATCTTGTGAAAACTTGACTGTTTTTGGAACTCACATGCACTTGGAACCTTGTGTTTGTTATCTTGGATAAACTAGACTGTTGTTTAAAGCTGCTTATATGGCATGGTGCTTGTGAACTATTGTCCTTATGACCATATTAACTGTTATTGTAGGTTCTTTATGAACCCGGATTTCATGTATTGTCATCTCGGGTATGAGCTCTATTAAGAATCTTACATTCCGTTTGATAGGAAACAGGGTTTGATAGGATGTTAACTGAAAAGGGAAGCATTTCTTCTTATTCTAAACTGTTATATAAGCAATTTCATTCTTACTCGATCTAGCATTATGGTGCTGGTGTATTTATGAATTCGTGATTGTGATATTGTGATGCAACACTGTACAATAAATTTGTTACTTGGTGTTTTTAATTGAAATGGTAACCTGAACGATGTGTTGGTTCAGATTTTATAGTCTTTTGACTATTTTATAAACTAAAGAGGGAACATGATGTTACCTGAACTTGGTTATAAGCATTTGAATGATCTTGATCCTTTGAGGGAGTTTATGCTTTACATTGTGCTCAGAATTGTAATTTGAGTCTTGGAAAGTACGTATTATATATATGATGTTTTGATCTTGTCATTTGTTTGGAAACCCAATCTGTAGTTCTTGTAGTGATGCGTTGACATACTGTTGAGATAGTTCTACCTTGCCTGAACTATTGGAAAGTTTTGAGTGTTAGCATCTACTCAGATTTATTACCTCTTATTGGGTCCAATAAATGAATGTTAAGTCTTGAAAGATAAATTGTGATTCAAAATTGATTGCGGACTGTGTTTGAACTTCACTGTTTTATTATCAAGTTTAAAAAGAGAAAATTAATGGTAAGGATTGATAGAACTTCACTGTTTGATGGTAAAGTGTTCTAAGAAGGAAAAATGTTAGTATGTTTTCTTCTTACCTTGAGGCTATTCTGGTCCAATAAAAGATTGTTAAGTCTTTGACAGATACACTGTGAAACTTTACTGTCCTTGGACTGTGTATGAGCTTCATTGTTATAATGTTCCTAATGGAAAGTAGAATTCATGCATTATAATGTGAAGATTTAGAAGGGAAGATAGCATTTAGTTTTCTCTTTCCTTGAAGTTGATCTTGTTCTCTTTCTTTGGAACTCTTGCATGAACTTAAACTGTATGTATGAGAGGAGGTAAAACTATTTAATTAAGTTGTAAGAAATGATTATAGATTGGGATCATATTCTATTAGGACTCCTTTTCTAATGCAGTTGGGTTAAGTTCATTGGTTGGAACCTCCTGATTTTTATTCTTATTGGAAAAGAGAATCAATGTTTATTAGTCTTTTTATACTTGTCATTTGACTGAAATTAAGTAGAAAGAGATTGAAGATAGGTTGGCAAAAGAAATTGCAAACTTGTTGTTGACTGTTAATCCATCATTCCTTCTTGGATTTCTTTCATTTGGATCTGTTTTGATGAATACCTTAAAATGTTGAATTTAAAGTAGAGGACCTTTAAAGGAATAGTTTTAATCATGATATACACCTATTTTTGCCTTGCTGATGTTATGTACTTTGGCATAATGGGAATGGTTTCTCTCCTTCTTTACTTGAAAGTTAGATGAAACATCCAAGAGGGAATATGCTGTAAACACTCATGTATCTTATAGTAAAGATAAGTGTTGTATTATATTTGGTAGGATTGGAAACAATGATATGTTATGATTTGTGGTTTGGTAAAGATAATTGATGGGATCAATTATACTTTAATTTGTAAGATAGATTTTATAGATTATATTATGTTCTTCTTTTTGTTAATCCTGGTTTAGTATTGCTCTTCTTTTTATTGATATTACTTATGCTTAGGGAGTATGAAATACTAGTTGTTCATTAAAGTAGGGTTGTTTTTATTGGAAAAATTAGTGGAATGCACTTCGTTTTAAGGCTTAGTGCTTATCATGCTCAGTTCATTGAACTGACCCGTGCTAGCAATTTTTGCAGATGGACTTCGTAAGTGATAAAAGAAGGCAAAAAATTATATGATGCATTGGCTGATCTAAGTTGATTCTTGTGAAGAATTTTGATTTGTTCTTAAGTTGTATTGAAAAAGAAAAGTTATTCTCTTTTGAATGAAGGCTGCTGTCATGCAGTATGCCTGAAATGCATAAATTGTAAATGTATAAGTTTTGAAAATGAATTGAAGAATGAGAAATTACTTGCATAGGATTATGTAAATTATCTTGTACTTTTGTAAAAGAAATGGAATCCTATCCTGTTGATATTCTTCATGTTATTTATATGATTCAATGAGTGTTCCTTGGATAAGTAGGAAAAAAGGGAATTAGAGTAATTCCCTAATTGTGATGCAACTAAATAAGTTACAGAATTTCATATGATCTTATCTAAACAATTCATATTATTAAGGTAACGTGTAATGAACTTACAATGAAAACTATGGAATTTGTAAAGGACATAAAGGGTGTGTTAAACCCTAGAACTTAACCATGAAGAGGAAGAATCTTCCTCTCTTATGAAAAAGTAGAGCAAAAAGGAAGATATGATTTATAATCATTAGACTTCATTTAATATAGTCTACTAAGTTACAACCTCGGTGGTTGTTACACTTCCTTGAATAGTTAAGTCACATTAAATGGAACTTAAGAGGTTGCTGTCCTTTCTTCTTGGTAGTTGCTTGTTGAGCCAAAGTTAACGAACATCAAAAGCAATCTTAAGTTAAGGAATTTTTGCAAGGGTTAATGGAACCTGATTTGGAAAAGAACTTAGGGAGAGTTGGATTAGAGTTTGGGCAGGGTTGCTGAAATCTACCTTTAAGAATCCAAATTAATTAAACTTTAATAATCTCCTAGGGGTATGTATATCTCGACGAGGCTGTTCTATAGGATGCTGGCACATGCCGACTATAGGGTTGTACCTTTGAGAAGATTAGGATCTTCTCGAGGATACAACACTGTAGTTGACATGTGGCAACACCCTTCTGCATTGATCGTCTAGATCTACACACTTTTGGACTTGAACTTAGTTTCTCTCTAGGACTGGGTAGTAGCGTAGTTACGATACGAAGTAGCCCTCTAGGACTCAGGTACCTTGGCACATGGGGTTGACTTAGGTTGACCCAATATGCCAATCTATCCTAAGTCTTTGTGAGCTCCTTCCTATCATAACCTACGTTGTTAACAAGAACTAGGGTTAAACCTTGGGCAAGAGGACTGACGGAAGTCAGTAAAGGACATTCTAGATAACAATAGAGTGGGGGTGAAGGACGTATTCCAGATTGATGAGTATGCCATCAAGGAATAAGTAATACGAACAGTATGTTAGAAATATTTGGCCAAAGTATCACAAGCTACTGATTGCGTTGTCCTATGTCACCTAGTCTAAGGATCGTGATGCAGATGAATATTGGTAACAACTATTTAGTTAGGTTCCTTAGACAGATCACTCAATACCCAGATCAGGGTAAGAGAACCAAGTATACGTAGTATACAGAAAAGTATTCAATACTTAGTGTTAAACATGAATAGATCGGTAGTTCACCGAGTCATGAAATGAATAGATCGGTAGCTTACCGAGTCATTACAGCTGCATATGGTTATCTGTTATAAGAATGGTTGTTTTGGAATGTGTGTTCTAAATTACGTATTTAGAACAGAGAACATTACTCAAAAAATTTTTTCTCCCTTGTTTCTAAAGTCTTAAAATAGGAATGTTACACTAGAGATAAAAGCTAATAGCGAGATCCTTTATGATATGATGTGATTATCTTATGTGAAAATGAGAGTAGGGGTATTTATACCGATTTCATCACCTACAGGAAAAGGTGTTGGAAGGGAATTTTAGTTTTCACAGATGTAGTCAGCCGCAGGCATTGACAAGGGAGGAAAATTCAAAGGGATATGTGCAAAGTGTGATGGAAAATGAGGATAATGCAGGATGAAATAAATGAGGTCATGAGAAAATGAGATGTCAAAAGAATGTGAAGAAAAATAGGAGGATAAGAGAAAAGTAAATACATAAGTGGGACCAAGAGTTTTTATCTCTCCATGTATCATCCCTAACCCAATGCTTACATGAATAACCATATCGTTATCCTAGAATGATCCCCTTAAGGCACCCATTCTAGAGATAGATGCATTAACGATCTCTAACCTAAAAAGAGAAATTGTTAGTAACATGTATGAATATAGAAAGCGTGAAAATTTAGGTGTATACATATGCCCCAACTGTTGATTACCTCATGTTGCAATAGTGAAACATGGGGTAATCAGTAGAAAGAAAAATGCATAACACTGAAGATGAAAGTAAATGCAAAAAGTAAAGAAAGGGCTTGCTAAATTGAAATATACCTACTAATGCATACATGATGTGTCGGTCATCTTGCCACGTACGGGCATCATCCATGTTACTATAACCTTAGAGAAGTAAAACTAAAAGGAAACACTAGGGGAACATTAGTAAAATAATATATAAATCACCTAGCTAAGGGCCCATGGGATGGATGTCATGGATTTAGAATTTTGAGATCAAGAAATTTGAGAGCGTTAAAGTCAAGCAGTGGGTAACAACACTGAAGAGAAAAAAATCATATGGTAGAAGCTACGAAGAAGTAATATCATAAAAATTGAAGGTTTACATAAATAGAACATGGATGATTATCTCAAAGGAAAAATGGAAATGTTGAAAAGCACATAAAACAATGAGGTAGAAAGCATAAGAATAAAAGAAGTAAATAAATCCAAGTAAGACTATGATCTTAAGTGAGGATGCACAATACCACGGTGATTCCATAGGAAAGGATAGGGTGAATCAAAACTAATATTTTTTTGCCAAAGATAAAAATAAATCCAAGAAAGGTCATGAACCTAAGAAAGGATGCACAAGACCACAACGATCCACTAAGGAAGGCCAAGGTGAGTCAAATCCAAAAGAGGTGGGATCAAGACTATGACATTCCAATTGAAGGATATGTCAAGGAAAAATCAATTGATGATAAACCCAAGCAGAGTGAAGATCCCAAGAAAGGATAAAAGAGTTTAAAGATGTGTGAAAGATCGAAGGGGGGCAGAGATCCCAAGAAAACTCAAGATTCCAAATCAAGATAAAAATGTAGTCAAGGTATTTCTAAAAAGGGTGGTCAGCCACAAGGGGTGAATGAATGTAGAGTATATGTGATGATATCATCTACTTGGTTCAAGATATGACTGTGTGCACAAGTTATGAGTTCCTTAATAACATGCTTAGTAATAGCTACATGTCGATGGACTTCAAATTGTGTGTCAAATAAAGTGTCATATATGCAGTCCTCTAACTAAGCAAGGAATCCATGTCAAATTTCATCGAGAGTGGGGCAAGGCTCAAGGCAAGGTGGAAGCCCATATGTAGTTTTTGGTCTAGATAGTGTAGGGGAAGGTGGGTGGCTCCAAGAGGATTCGGTATGTAAGAAGTAACCATGATGGAAACAGTATAATGGGGCTAAAGCGGAAGGTTGTGATGCCTTTCGAGTTTGATCTCATCTAATCTCATCTTCAATATTTTTCATGTGTTTTTAATAGGCTCTATAATCAAATACATTGTGCCCTAGGGCCTCATGTCATGTACAATATGGATCTACCCTAGAAGGTTGAGGATCCATAAGGGAAATAGGTAGGGAAGAATGTAAATAATTGATACCGGTTGGCATAGATGATGTATGTACATATAGAACTTCGTCATCCATGAGGTTATCAGATTAGTAATCAAACCCAAATTTACACTCCCCTTATTTAGATGAGGAGGTATGTATTGGTATTTAATGGTGTCATGAGGAGAGGATGAAGTTGACAGAGCTGTCTAAGGCTCAGGCACTGATCTTCTAGAAGGAGGCTTGATCGACTGTGAAGGTTCTTCTTATACAATAACGAAATTCACATCACAAGTGAGTATGCTTTGGAGGGAGATTTGATAACATCGAACCTATCTATCCTGAATTTTGATGTAAAAGGTGAAATGGGGATTGTCCAAACTGTAACCATCATCATAGTCAAAGGTAATAGTATTTATCATGTAATAATCAACTATGGTTTCTAGTTGAACCTTTTGTTCAGGTGTAGGTTGAGGTGTTCATGAAATAGTAGTGGTAATAGATGGCTCCTTCTTACAAGGTTGCAAGCTAGGAGGAAGTTGTGAGATGATAAGATATGGTAGATCAAATGTATTAATTCTAACGTTAATTTCATTAGGTTTATCAGCATCATAATCTAAGAGATTGGGAGGCAGGTGCATTACCAACTCTGGATGACCCACATTACCTCAAGGAGACTCAACTGGATAGTTAAAAATTTGATATTCCTAGAATGGGATTGGAGATATCTCTTGAAGGGTTGGGAATTTATATGTTCCCTTTTTTCGAGAGTATCATAATTACAAGGATTTGGTTCACCTTGGATTTTATAGATTTCCCCTTGATGTGAAAACTTAACACATTGATATACTAAAGAAGCAACCTCACGCATGCGATGGGTCCAAGGTCTACCAAGGAGGATGTTATAAGATAAAGCAAAGTTAAAGACCATGACCTTCACGTGTACTATCCAGGGAGGAATAGTGATAGGTATTAAAATACAACCCATGGGTAGTATTTGTTAATGATCATACCCTTGACAAGTAGTACGTATGGTTTTGAGATTGTTTATAGATTATCCAAGGGATTTAATGAATTATAAATAGGCCATACATGAGTCAACACCTTTGCCAATGAGGGTTTTTTACTATGTTTTGACCAATTTGTATAGAAATAAAGAGTGGAGGTTCATCTTCCCGCAACAAGAGTTCATTGGGAATCATGACTGCTATGAGAAAATGGATGCAAGTTTAGATATTAGTGGTATGATCTATACAAATGGAGAGTTCCTCGCACTGACAGCAGATACTTTGTTCCAAACCGTGTAGCATAGGAAACTACCCCAAAGTAGGAGGGAAAGGTATATTCATGTCAAACAGATTATTCATGACATGCTCATGATGGCTAGGTGACGTGCATATTAGATCTAAAAAATGGAATTGGTCTAGGAATCTAAGAAATTACTTCCAAAGGATCCCACTCATCGTGGTTGGACTGAGCAATAGGCTAAGAGTGTTTGGAATCCTTAGAAACATGCTCAGAAAGAGGAGGATTGATCCGATATATTCAAAAAAATTTGTTTGTTTATGATTGATGCCATCATCCCAGCTAAAGGCATATGTGGTTGGAGAAATAGTTTTAGAAACCTTCAGCCCTATAACTATTTTTCACATGGGCCGAAGGCTTGTGGAAAAGATGGGATTTTAAATTTAGGATTCCGATTTCAAAAGAAATAAGAATAAATGACTCTATGAGTTCTAGGTTGAATTGATGGAGGGTATTTTGGCTCTATATATGCTATCACATGCCTCACATCATTTATAGCCAATGTGTTCTCATGGGGATAGTCAGGATCAACCACATTTTTTGGGGTACTTTTTGGTTTCTTAGATATTTTTTATGAACTATGATTAGGTATAGGGTAAGAGAAAACTTTAAGTTATTTATTGGCTTGATTAATGGCATTATGATGATCCTTTTATCTTTGAGCATCAAAATCCTTGACATCTTTAGTCAAGCACTCTCTAGAGATTGCATCAAGGTCAAATTGAGGGCGTAAAAATAAAATTATGGAAGTTGTGTGAAGGTAATAACAATTCTCATGAGAATGGCCCTAATTGGTGTGCCATCGATAAAATTTATTTTCATCATGTCATTGGGGAAAAGATCGAGAAGGATCAAGGATCTGACTAAATGGTTTAGGAATATGCTTTCTCAACTCATCCTTAGTTAATGTCTTATAATAGGCAAGTTGTTTCTTATTATTAGTAGCTTTTTTATCAATAGTAAATACATTCCTATTTGTAAAATCCATAAGAGGAAGGGAATCTGAGACCCCACCATCCATAGCATTTTTGTTCTTTGATTTTTGAAGGATTTGCATCTGTTTGGTTTCTTGAGTCTTAGGAGGAGCCTTCTCAAACTCCCTCACGAAGGAATATTATCTTTTAGTTTGTTTCAAAGATTCATCCAAGGATGTAGGATAAAAGGACCTAACCTTATACTGAAGGAGAGGTTCTAAGGCTCAAAGGAAGAGTTGGAAAAGGATATCATTCGACATATTTTGTATCTTAGTAGATAAGTTTTTCCAATGTTTAATGAACATTTGAGCTGATGCATTCTCATGTTGTACGTAGTTAAAGAAAACATTGTTGTTATTTTCAAGTAAATCATGGTATTTGAATTCATTAACTAAGGTTGTTACTAGAGATTCTAACTCCATTATTGAGTTAGGGGGTGTTGTCACCGTCAAAATCCCCTTCATTTTTTGAAGTCTTGACCTAAAATTTTGAGTTGGTGCCTTTAGAAAGTTTTAAAATAGAGTATTTTGGAAATTTGGTACTTCCCAAGGACTCAAGGATGTCTAGATATAAGTACATTGGATGCGAAATTTCTTCCCCTTTCTAAAAAGGAAAATAATTCCTTCTAACTCCTTATACTTTGTAAGTTATGGCTAGGCAGACCTAATTTGGTATTTTTGCCAAAACGGGCTGGCAGGGATAGGGAGCTATTTTGTAACTTTGCTCTTTTGGAAAAAATCCAAGTTGTCCCCGTGGCCTTGAAAGGATAAACTGAAGCACAACCCCACAGCCAATCAAAAGGGAACATGTGTCAACACCTACGTTTAAAATTCAACGCGGAGGTGTAGGCCGGCGAAGCACTTTAAGACTTTGAGTCCTTTCTATAAAAATTCAAAATGTTATGGATTGAACCACATCCCCGCAGCCAATAGGAAGAGGACACGTGCATATGTTGAAAAGTCAACATGTAGGCACAGGCCAGTGGAGGATTTTTAGATTTTGAGATTTTTTAGGAATCAAGTAAAAATGACATGGAACCGGTTTTCACGGGAAGGGCAAATTTTTTGGGGGTTGCATGAAAAAATTTCGCTTGATTATCAAGCACTACGACAGAAGGCTATAGAATGCGCGACGGGAGATTTTGCTGTCGCGCGTCAAAAAAAATGTAGTGACAACGCGTCAAAAAACCTTAGTGACACACGTCAACAGGCCTTAGTGACGTGTGTCAATAGACCTATTGACGTGCGTCACTGAGGGTGCTGTCCGGCGCGTCACTGCATTTTTTTTTGACGCGCGACAACAAAATATCCTATCGCACGTCTGTAGCCTCCGACCTCTACTTTCTCATCAAAAAATCTCCATGTCACGCATCAAAAAACTCTTTGTCGTGCATCTGCTATGCGTCAATATCTATTATACCTCCTTGTCGCGCATCAAAAAAATGCAGTGATGCGCGTCAACAGGCCTTAGTGACGCACGTCAATAGACCCTAGTGACATGCGTCACTAAGGTCTGTTGACGTACGTCACTAAGGCCTGTTGACGCGTGTCACTAAGGCATCAACAGGCCTTAGTGACGTGCGTCAACAGGCCTTAGTGACGTGCGTCAATAGACCCTAATGATGTGCGTCACTAAGGTTTGTTGACGCGCATCACTAAGGTCTGTTGATGCGCGTCACTAAGGCCCTGTTAACGCGTGTCACTAAGGCATCAACAGGCCTTAGTGACGTGCATCAACAGGCCTTAGTGACACGTGTCAACAGACCTTAGTGACGCGCATCACTAGGGTCTGTTGACGTGTGTCACTAAGGCCTATTGATCGTGCATCACTGCATTTTTTTGACGCGCGACAGCAAATATCCTGTCGTGCGTCTGCAACCTCTGCCCTCTTCTTGCTCATCGCAAAAAACTCCATGTCGCTCGTTAACAAAATCTTTGTCATGCGTCTACTATGCATCAATATCTACAGTATCTCCTTGTCTGCAAACCCTCCTTGTCGCGCGTCCATAATACGGGATATATCATATTGTTGAAAAATATGAAGTAGAAGTGTTCTACCTAGAGAATAATCCTAGGTTTATATAGGGGATATTTTTCAAGGGTAGGCGAAGCCGACCCCTAAAAAAAATTAAAGTGTAATTTTTAGGCGAACAGGTCACTGGCCCGTGCCAAAAAATTTTCCTTTTCAAAATTTTCAAAAATGGAATATTCGCCATATTACGAATATTCGCCACTAAAAATTTCCCTTCCTGATGTCATTGCAAGGATCAGTATTTTGATTTTGTGAACTCATGAATGCGTTGTAGATAGAGAAAGCAAAAGAGATATCTGATCTTCTTCCATTTTCCTCCCTTCTCATTTTCCTCTTATTCTCAATCTATGTACAAACTCTGTTGGGATTCAATAATAAAAGAAGGAATTTTTGCCTCTTTGATTGAGGGATTAATTGGTTCCTTGCGACCAATGAATCCTATTTGGTCTTGTATCTTAATTTGCATATTTTTTCTTCTTCTAAAACCCCCAAATGCATGTAATGAAATTTATAATTAATGTTGTAGGCATCTGATATTCTACCCACAACAGTAATTCTCCTACCTCTATTCCCACTCCATTTCTCACTCTGAGACAAAGTTCCTTCCCTAGTAAGAAATTGCTAGCTTTGCCACAGGGTCAGTGGAGTGCCCCTGTTGGATCTCTAGTCAGAAGACCACCATTGCAATCCACTTTTCCACGCATGCAAATATGGAAGTTGTACCATTCAAGTAGAGGGACTTAGATTTCCAAAGCGTTGGCTGGATTCCACAAGTTTTTCCACTTGACAAATTTCCATGCCAACAGGGGTTAAAGTGTGATACCATTCCAAAGCATCTCCACTAAGATTCTTAGCTAAGATTTTATTGGCATCATAAGAATTAATTTTGATCCATTATTTATAAATATTGACAAAGGATTTAATGTTTAAAGTGGGATCAATTAACCCATCATATGAGATAGAAGGGACAATTCCTCTAATATCCATACTAGAAATGTAAGGTTCTAGAGGCTTTTGTTAGAATACCCTCAAGAATTTTTTTAAAATGGGAGGTTGGGAAATAGGTTCCCCATTAGGTCCATTAGGAAAAGGTGGAGGAATTTTATCCCCAAGGCCCAGGTTACAAAAATTAACCATTTGGACCATATTGGTTTGCAACTGAAGGAATTGGGTCATAGTGGATGTTTGTTGCTGACTCATTTTTCTATGATATATAAGATAAGATTAGTGGGATCAAAAATATAGGAATTTATATATGATTTTGCCATGGGAGCCTTCCCACTATCCACCTTATTTTCAAGTTACTCATAAAAAAAAATTAATGAGGTGTTTATAGATTACTGATTCAAGTTCCCCTTTGGATTAAGGAAACTTATCAAGGAATTTTTGGATTTCAGGTGGAAGATCAGAGATTTCCTCAATCTAAATCTCTACCTCTTCATCACCTAATACATTACTATTGTGGGTATTATAAATTTTCCTATTAGCTCCTATCACACAATAGTATGCGTAGAAAGGAAAACTAGATTCTAGGTGAGTAATTTTTGAAAATGACTGTTCACCAAAGATGGAGAGCCTCAGGCCAAGATACTCCATGATGGAGTGGTTGATCTTACCCATAAGAAGCTCGAAAAAATAAGCTATCGACACAATCGGCCTTGGAAAAAGGGTTTCATAGGGTCCAAAGGCGTTTGTGATAAGATCTAGATAAGACATACATAATCGGACCCTATACATAAATGACATAGGGACTAATGGTGTATGAGAAAATGGATTTTTATGGTTTTTTTAGAAATTTTAAGGACTAAAACAAGATAGAATTTTAAAGTGGGTTATTTATAACGATTTTTTCTCAATCATAAGGGAAAAAATAATATTCCACATCGGTATTCACCAAGGATGTATGGTGGGAAAAAATATGTCTAGACATTATACGCTCTTATCATCCATTCAACCAGTGTATTTGAGGAAACGAGTAATGGAAACACCAAGACTAGCATTAAAATGGACAGAAATAAAGGGGATACATGGATTTCTATGATCGCATAGCCCAAGGTAACTAACCCTTACACTAGGACAACCTAAGCTTTCCAAGGCCCTAGGTCGAAGAAGAGGAAGGAACCCTATCGAGGTATTAGCACTATGGGGGAGATCGTGAATAAAAGAAGCATGAAAATTCTATGCTAACTAAAGTAAATCATGTAACATAAAATTAAGATCTAAAATACAATATGTTAACCTAGCATGTCCATAAAATACTAAGCTAACATAGAGAATATAACGAAGGTAGGAAACTACTCTATACAAAATGAAAAAATGGGTTAGGGAAATTACTTGTTATGGGGTGGTTGTTTATGCATCTATCTCCCAAAGGAACATACACCAAGAGAGAACAACTTTCAAGTGGAGAAGGGGAAATAATCCAGTCTTATCTCACTATAGATGATGTAAAATTGTAAGTAACCGAATCCAAACAAGAATAGTCTTCAAGCCAAGAGTCAAGATGTAAGAAATACATAAGCTAAGTAAGTAGGTGCAAGTTGGCACAAGAGAGAAAAGATAATGATGAGTTTGTTTATGATATGATGTGATGATCTTATGTGAAAATGAGAATTTGGGTATTTATACGGATTCCATCGCCCACAAGAAAAGGTGTCGGCAGGGAATTTGAATTTGCATTGACGCAATCGCTCGTGGGTGATAGCATCGGTAAGGGATATGTGTAAAGTGTCATGGAAAATAAGGATAATGCTGGAAAAAAGAAATTAGTTCATGATAAAACAAGATGTCAGAAGAATGTGAAGCAAAACATGAGGATAAAAGCAAAAGAAATACATAAGTGGGAATAAGAGTTGTTCTCTCTCAATGTATCATCCCTAACCCAATGGTTACATGAATAACCATACCCCTATCCCAGAATGATGCCCTTGAGGCACATGTTCCATAGATATATGCATTAGCAACCTCTAGCCTAAAAAGATAGATTATTAGTAATATGTATGAAAATAAAAAGTGCTAAAAATTAGGTATATACACTAATCTTGCACAAAGGCACAAAATCACTACAAGGCATACATCTAACACATCCATACAAGGGTCAAGGGATTCATTGTTCTTCATACGCAACATAGGAAGGGAGTTCATTTTATTCCATCACACACATTTGGCAAACTCAATATAATCTATATATAGCCCGCTATCATCGTCAAACTTATTCAAGGGAAACCTAGGGTGTCGTTATACACAAAAGCACAAAGAACTACATGGAGCCTAAGATGTAGTGCAATGCTCGGTCATAAGTTCACTCTTCAAGTGACCACCGGGGTCATTCTGACTCAACATTCTGCATCTATTTATTAGATTTGATGTCATTTGTGGACATGTGTAGGTAGAAATTTGTTTTGTAGGTTACAGATGCAATCAGAACCCTAATAGAAAAGTCAAAGTCATAAAATGAATATTGGAGTTGTTGGTACCCAAATTTTTTCTCCTTTTCAGTCTGAGCAACACCAAAGATATGGCATGGAGCCTAAAGACATATTAGAATGTGTTTGTATGTCGTTGGTAGCTGAGGATATGATCTAACTGGCACTCATATTTGTGGAGAGATGGATAGCACTCCAATAGGACTTGATCTTGTCCTAGCTATTTTAGGTTGTGCCTTACAACCAAGGTAAGAGGACCTATTTATAACCTTGTAATGGTGAAGGAGATGAAGATATCCTTTCTTTTGCTTGAATTCTATGATGAAGATCTTGATGAGAACATGATCAACACCCCAGATCTGAACTCTCATGAGTTGTCACTTCCAAAACATGGGTGTGTTCTCAAAACAAGGCAAAGGTTACTAGAGACATTGAAATCCTGATCTATTCATGCATACTTTTGCAAATGGATTTTGATCTTCTATGGGTACAAAAATGCAAATCAGGGGTAGTACAGGGTAGGATCTATTTTTTAGGTGTTTTTTATGGTGTGATATTGACAAGACAAACTTGAATATGTCATATCTTTGACAACCTCTACAATACTTGAACAACTATCAGATAAAATGCTTCAAACAATCAGGATGTTCTTTCAACTATAAAATGCACATATGGAAGCCCAGGTTGCACTCTTCACACAATCTTTGAGACCTCACCAAAAAATCTTGAAGTAAAGAACTCAATTAAACACAAAAATCCTTGATCAAACCACGTCTAAGGTACCCCCAAAGGCTTACAAGCAGTCTCAATTGAGTAATTAAGGTGAATTGATTTTAAACTGCTTATTTTCAATGCCAGATGAAAGCTCTTCTGACGAACAAAACTACAAGTGCCACTAAAATATCAACAAGAATGAGATCTTTGTGATTTAGTAAAGACTGTTAATGCAAGATTGCAACAAGAACAATGAAAATTACTTGCAAGAATTTAGAAATGATAACAGACATCATATTGCCCAAAAAAACACATAATTAATTCAAAATCTTGTTAGATTCATCAGTAGGGGAGAGTTTCATCAACAATATTAGAGCTTTGTGATGGCTATACATGTGTAACCAACTCACAATCATGAAGAACTAACATAGAAGACATTGACCAGGTTTTTTGGAGGGTTTCCAAGAATATGGACTTCTCTCAAAAATTTGCTCATGAATTTCAATCTCCGACCATTTTCATTTCTCAAAAATGGCTTCTATACTTCATGCCACATTGGAGCCTTCTTTACCAAGAAAAGAATATGCCATGAGATCAATTTTATTACAAACAATAGTCATGATTTGTAGAAAGGGGCATCAAATAGAAAAATGTTCGATGAATGCCAGGTGTGCCAAAAAGTTTAAATCATTACAAAAAGTTGGATCATTATCCATCTTGGAGGCACGTTTTTCATCATTGGAGCATACAGACACCTTTTCACTCATCATTTTATCTTTTACCTTTCCAAATTCACTTCTGTAATTTCTAGATCTGACTTTTACATTTTTTCTCGGGCTTGAGCAAAAATTATATCAAAAATTCCCTAGATCAAAGAATCAAGCCATGAGAGTGGTGTCAATGATCCTTGAAGGCCAAGACGACACATAATCATCTAAGATTTGATGAAATTTGATGCAAAAATTATGATTCCAAGCTTCCTAGAGCTCCCATGGCAGCCAAAACAAAAGAATACATAGCAACCATTGATCAAACTTTAATTTTTAATCCTATCCCTCCACATGGAAGATGAGACTCAAAAATAAGCTTGATTTTCCTTTTTTAATTTTTGGACAAAGATGGACACATGGCAAAATACGATTGGATTAGGCCCAGGGTTAATAATATTCAACTTATAACCTTGTGAAAATTTTGTCACTTTTCACCGCCCACTTCCTAGGCCTATCACATGTCCAAAAGGTGGGTCCCAATGAAACTGCAGGACAATTCTTCACATTTTACTCCATTTTTTTTGGAAAAAGGAAAAGTTTCCCAAAAACCTTCGCAGGCCCACACACCTGATTTCTTCCCTTCCACGTGGCGGTCTCTAATTCGATGCGGGACCATGTTATCCTTTTTCCATCACACCTCCCTTGTAAAATTTGAAAACTTCAAAACTCATCGGCGGCCTGCACTCTTCATTGACCTTCAAAAATGGCCACGTGTCTCACTTGGATTGGTTGCAGAGGCACACTTCCCTTTTACAATTTTAACCTACTTTACCAAAAGGAAAAATTTCCCTTTGACCTCTGGTGGCCCACGCTCCCACACAAGCCTAAAAAATTAACCTTGTCAGGGATACGCTCATAATTTTGACTTTAAAACATTTTTCCAATAATACAAAACTTCAAAAGTGTCTCCTAAATTCCGAACCTCTACCTCTTCATTTTGATCAAAAATTCACACAAGGCATTTAACTTTTGATTTTTGGACACGTTTCTCCACATGATTGGAGCGGAGCTGCAATCCATTTTTCACTTTAGAAACCAAAGGAAAAAATCACTAAGTTTTCCTTCGGCCCCTTCCTCCATTTTTTGCATTTTTGGACATGTGTCCTCTTCTGGTTGGTTCTGGAACTTAAGCCCAATTTTTTACTTTCATCCTTTTGAAAATAAAACTTCAAAGTCACCAAGAAATCCACCCCCCCATTCTGACCTTTCCTAGAAATGTGTCCACCTATGATTGGTCATGGGGCTTTGGGCCAAAATTTTACTTTAACCTTTTGAGCCAAAAAACACCAAAATTCTCCAAGTTCCTCTGCCATCCACATGCCCTTTGACCAAAATATTGCAACGTGTCCTCCTCCCATTGGCTGTAGGGTTTCGAGCCAAATTTTGATTTTGAAAATTTTGTAAAATGAAACCAAAAATTTCAAAGGAGACCCAACCGCCCACTAATCCCCCACCAATGAGAACATGCCATGTAGGAAACTTTGGAAAAGGTGGAGCTGTGGAGCCAAATTTTCCATTTTTCCAAAAAATCAAAAAATGACAAGTTAGAAACATTTCTCGCCACTCCTTGGCCAATAAGAACCCACTACATTGCCAATGCATGAATAGGAAGAATTTGACAGGAAAATGACGCCTGTCTGACCGTCAAAACGTAAAAAATTCAATGGATGCCCTAGAATTCAATTTTTTCATCAAGGATGGCAGATTTTTTGATTTTGAATCAACTGAAACATGTTTTTACAGCATTCCCGATCTAGAGATTGGATTTTCAAATACAAACAAGTATGAATCGATCAATTTCATTTTTTCACGATCAGGCGAAGGGAAAAATGGAAGAGCCCACAAATTTGGAAAAATTAGGGCACAAACAGGGAAAACATGGATTTTTCTCTCAAACCAGGGCAAAACAACAAGTTTATGAGCATTTCTGAAGCATTCAACTGGAGGGGAGGAATTGTAGATCATAAAACTGAAAGATAAAACATTTCTAAGCAAGAATGGATATGAAAAAGTAGGGCAAAATAGTGCAAGCTCAGAAATGGCACCAACATTGGCTCTTTCTTGGGGATGGGAACTCCCAGTGAGTGCCATAAGGACAAAACATAGACCAAGTGCCAAAATATCCATTGGGTAAATGAGTTAAAATGCAGGGCAGCAAAAAACTAGAAGCATCCTCCAAAAATGAACTAAGAAACCAACCAGAATGGCTGCCAAGAACAAGGGCAAACCACAAACCAACAAAACAACAAAAACAAAGCAAAAAACAAAGACTATACAACTATATAATTGGTGCATACATAAAATTTGGGGATCAATCCAAGAAATGTTTCAAATGTCTACCATTAACAGGTAGTTCCAGCAATTCTCCATCTAAATCTTTGAGAAAAAAGGTATGTTCACCAATTCGGATATCAATGGCATAAGGGCCCATCCACAATGCATAAAATTTTCCATGCTTGCCCTTGTCTTCATGCATGTTATCCCATAACAAAACTAGATCTCCAACATTGAAGGCTCAAGGAGTGACCTTCTTGTCAAACAATCTTTTCAATTTCTCTCTAAATCTGATATGCTTTTGATGGGATGCTCTTCTCTCCTCATCAAGCTGAACAATCTGATTGATCCTTGATTCAAATGGGTTGAGCTCTTGATCTTCCAATTACTGGACAAACTGAACTGAAGATAATTACAGATGTAAGGGCAGCAAAGCTTGAGTTCCATACACCAATTCAAATGTGCTTTTACTAGTACTTTGAGTTATGATTCCATCTTTTGACACAATATGACCCAGCTACTTGGAATTTTGCATGCCAAAATGACACTTCTTTGGGTTAAGATAAATTCCATACTCCTTACATCTGATCAGCATATTTTCCAAATGTTTCAAGTGATCTCCTCTCTACCTTGAAAACACTGTCACATCATCTTGGTAAACTGAAATAAAGTCATTGATGTAACCAGCAAAAACAACATCCATTGCTCTTTGAAAAGTGGCACCATCATTCATCAAACCAAAGGGCATCCTAACAAAAACATATGTTCCCCAAGGAGTAGTGAATGTTGTCTTAAGTCTTTCGAATTCCTTGACTACCACTTGATTGTAACCGGAGAATCCATCCAATGTGGAAAGAAACTCAGACCCTATCACTAGCTACAACATATTTTCCATATTTTGTAAGGGGCAGTTGTCTTTCATGGATTCTTTTTTTAGATTTATAAAATCCACACAAAGCCTGATGTCTCCATTCTTCTTTCTGACTGGCACAAGGTTTGCAACCCAAGATGAATATCTAGTGGGCTGAATAATACCTCCATCTCTCAACTTCTTCATTTCTTCTTGCATTTTCATAGAGAGAAGTGGATTAATTAGCCTTTTCCTTTATCTAAATGGCTTAGTCTTGGCCTCAAGAGTGATCTCATGTCGGAACAAGTCTTCTCTATATGCCTTTAGCTCAGAATAGGACCAAGCAAGGCAGTCTTAATACTTCTTCAAGAGTTGTGCATAGGAATGGTTTTCCTCTTTACTTAGATTTTTGCCCAACCAAATCTTCCTTGGTTTATCATCACTGCATAAGTTATTATCTTCCACATCCCTTGAGGAAAACATACTTCTATTGATGATGCAATCAGCATTGTTAAAATTTGATTCAAGTGCAACAAGGCCTCTAGGAATGGTGTTTGTCTTCAATTATATGATATCTTTCTCAAACAAAGTTTCTCTTCCTTCGGTCATACATACCATTAGCTCTCAATCAATATTATGATCTATAAACTCACCTTGGTTATGTAGGAACATTAGCACTTGACCATCATCATTAAAAACTTGTCAATGTTTCACATTATCAGGGACAACAGGCCTGGTTAGCACTTCAATATTGTATTCACAATAATGTGAAACGATGCAATTTCTAAATCTATAACCCAGCACTGCCAACTTGCAGCAACAACATTAAGACCTCTTTCATGGTAAACAATGTTAAAGGAATCAAACATTTCAATTAGATCCCAAACTGCATGCTTATACTGCTTTATTCACCGATTTTTTGTGGCATATAGTTTTCTCACTTGTTTGACATCTGGCTCTGAATCTCCTTTAACAATGATGTCATTGACACCATACTTCCATGTAATTCTCAAACCCAACAACAAGGCTTCATACTTAGCAATGTTGTTGGAACATTCAAAATTAAGCTTAAAGGAAAAAGTAAACTCTTCCAAGATAGGAGAAAGCAGAACTATACCAGCTCCATTTCCAAATTTGTAGCAAGCTCCATCAAATAGCAAGTTCCATGGAGAACCTACAACTTCAAGGAACTTTGATTTGTCCATCTTATTTTCTTTTCCATCAGCAAAACGAATGAAATTTTCAGCATCTACATCAGCAAACAACACTTCATAAGAAGAATTGTTGGGATCTTCAATTAGGTGCAACATTTTCTTTTCACCATAAAGTTTGACAAGGCTACCTTCAATGGGAATAGTGACAAAAGACATGTCCATATAAACGTTGCCACCCACACTTGCAGCCCATTTTATTGATAAAAGCATACCCCATTTGGCAGGGCAGTCAACAATTACAACATCAAGTTTCAAATTCTTACCTAGATAGGCCGCAAGTTACACCATCAAACCCTTCACACAACCAACCACTGGAACCTCTCTTGAATCCATGGTAGTACACTTCCCATAGGTTGTTGTCACCTTGATATCCAACTCATTCGAGAATTCTAAAGGCATAACATTACATGATGCATCGGAATCAAACATACAATTGTGAAGCAACCTATCCTTTATGACCAAATTTGTAAAGAATGGATCAACATTCAATTGGGAATTAACCAAGGATGTTCCCAAATACACCTAAGGAGCCTCCCCAAGATCCTCCAATGCTGGTGGTGTTCCAAGGTCTGTAATGATTGGAGGAGGAGTTTAAACAATGTTCACATTTCTACTTGGGGTACTCTTTTCCTCCTTCGATCCCAAGTATTCAAATGCCCTCTTCTTGTGCTCAGGTATTCTAAGAAACTAAATGATTGGAACACTCACTTTTATTTGGCTCAATTCTTGGGCTATATCATAGGGAACATTCTTTGGTAAGACAGCATTGGAAGGGAGACAATTTGATTCGGTAGATGGCAAGGGATTCTTGGAAGCTTGGGCATGAGGAGGACTGCAATTTTTACATGGGACAGTAGCATTCTTGGCAGGTGTTTCCCTTCTATGAGATTCTTTTGGAATTCTTGTGAGAAATGGTGTCTTAGGTTTGGCTTGAGGACTAGTTCCCTTAACAACTTTGCTTCTAGCATTATACTATTTATCTTGACCAACAACAACATTCATTAATAGTTTTCTATCCTCGGCTGAAGGGATACTATCATCATACTTTTTAATCATAAAAGCTGTTAGATATTAAAATCCATTGTTAGGAATTTCAAAGGCTTGAACTACATCTACCTTATAATAAAGAGAAGGAGAAAGAAGTGGTACCCATTCTATGTAATCCTAAAAGGTTGCAGCAGTCCTTGCACTTATTACCTCTATTAAAGTTATTGCTTGCTGTGAACTTGGGGAGCAGCCCACCATGCAAATTTCATCATCAATTCCATCCTCATTATCATCTTCATCAACTTGTTGGACCACTTCACATGGAGTATGGGGAAGAAAACATCTATCACACCAATAAATATCAGCAACTTCTTCAACAGCAGCAACCCTAGCAGTTAGAGGGTCAGGAACCAATCTACTTTCACATGCTTGGGGTTGTCTATTTCCCCCTTCCATAGGTCCTTTACCTCTATCATCTTGTCTTGGATCACCCCTAGGATGATTGGAAAATCTGTCATGGTTTTGTGCTCTTTTTTGACCTTGTGAACTTTGGCCAATTCCTTTCTCATCCCGGGCTAATTTGTATGAAATTTCTTTGACATCACCTGCCAAAGTTTTGACAACATCCTCCAAATCAGAAGCCTTGCTAACTTGAGGTTTTTCAGGGTTTATTAACTTCACACCATCCCTCTTGAGAGGTTTACCAATGGCTTTAATATTTTTTTCAATCTGCAGTGCCATGGTAAAAGCTTGCCTCAAATTTGTAGGGTTTTTGTCTCTCAAGTAATAGGCTACCTTTTTATCAAATGCATCTACATATTTAATGAAACAAGATTCATCACAAGGCCTCGGATTAACAGGTAGTCTTCTTAATGTCTTATTGAATCTAGTGTTAAAATCATGAACAATTTCATTTAGGTTCTTCTTGATATTCTCAAACTTAGACAAGAGGAATCTTCGATCAATCTTGTCTCCATATTGCAATCTAAAAGCATTGTTCATCTCTGCCCATGAGTCAATAGAATTATCAAGCAGAGCCTTATACCAATCCCTTGCATCCTATTCTAAGGTATGGATGAGAAACTTTACATAGACATCCTCAAACTCTATCTCAAATTCTTCCATCATGTTGATAAAAATTTTGAGACGTTGATCTCCAGTCAGAGCATTATTACCTTGAAACTTTGGTAACCTATTTCTCACATCTTGTGGGACTGCATTAGGATACCCAGCCATCCCTCTAAAATTGATAGGACGAAAGGTGTTAACAACAAATGGAGGTCTAGGTGGAGGCTGATCCATATTATTTTGAGGTGGTGATCTTGGAGGAGAAATATAATGAGAAGGAGTGAGAGGTCTTTGGGGAATGGGAATGTAATCTTCAAAATGGATCTCTCTTAAAGGCTCTCCCCCTTGATAAACTCTATCAAATTTAGAAAATATAGGGGAAGATTTAGGAGCAAGCCTTTAAAATGCACAAGAAGGTCCCTCACCTGATGGGGAATGCAAATCAGCAATGGGATTGTCTGAATCAAAGTTACTTAAGTAAGAATTACAGTCCTCAATAACAGGCTGCTCTCCTTCAAATTCAGCAATGGGGATCTCTTTTCTTGCAGTGGAGTCTCCAAAAACCTTCCACACTTTTCTTCCCTCTAGCTCTGAGTTTCTTGAATCTGTAAACAACTTCGTAGCAGAGTCTCTATTGAAGAGAGATCTTCTTCCTTCCAGCTTTGCAGATTTGAGCAACAAATTATAAATGACAAAGAGGTAAGACAACTGGTATTCTCAGATCAAATCAGTATGGATTTGCCACTAAGGACTTTCACCCTAGTTGTGTAAATTCACTAAAATATTCTGTCAAATGTTTTGCTAGCACTGAAAAACTTTACAATCCTTATAAATCAGAACCTTCTCTTCTCAAATTCAATCAATCACAATGCAACAAGAGTATATGAACTACTGGGAAATTGAAAAGGGCATACAGAGCTTTGAAACTTAGTTTTAAACTTGCAAATCTGAAGTATAGAATGATATTTCAACAATGTAGCTCCTTAAATACTTAAATGCACAGATGCTCAAACTCTTTAAACACTTCAAAAACCCCAAGAAACTTCAAGAAGTCCTCGGCAGACGGCGCAACTCGTGTTAGTACCCAAATTTGTTCTCCTTTTCAGTCTGACAGCACCAGAAATATGGCGTTGGAGCTTAGAGACATATATACCATGTTGTATGTCGTTGGTAGCCAAGGATATGATCTAACTAGCACTCATATTTGTGGAGAGATGGATAGCACTCCAATAGGACTTGATCTGTCCTAGCTGTTTTAGGTTGTTGCCCTTGCAACCAGGTAAGAGGACCTATTTGTAAACCTTGTAATGGGGAAGGAGATGAAGATGATCCTTTCTTTTTCTTGAATTCTATGATGAAGACCTTAATGAGAACATGATCAACACCCCCAATCTAAACTCTCACAAGTTATCACTTCCAAAACATGGTGTATTCTCAAAACAGGCAAAGGTTACTTAGAGACATTGAAATCCTGATCTGTTCATGCATACGTTTTACAAATGGATTTTGATCGTATGTGGGTACACAAATACAAATCAGGGGTAGTACAGGGTAGGCTCTGTTGTTTAGGTGTTTTTATGATGGGATATTGACAAGACAAACTTGAATTTTCATATCTTGACAACCTCTACAATACTTGAACAACTATCAGATAAAATGCTTCAAACAATCAGATGTTCTTTCAACTAGAAAAGGCACATATGGAAGCCCAGGTTACACTCTTCACAAAATCTTTGAGACCTCACCACAAAATCTTGAAGTAAAGAACTCAATTAAACACAAAAATCCTTGATCAAACCACATCTAAGGTACCCCCAAAGGCTTACAAGTAGTCTCAATTTACAATGAAGGTGAAGTGATTTTAAACTACTTATTTTCAATTCCAATGAAATCTCTTCTAATGAACAAACTGCAAGTGCCACTAAACTATCAACAAGAATGAGATCTATGTGATTTAGTAAATAATTTCAATGCAAGATTGCAACAAGAACAATGAAAATTACTTACAGGAATTTAAGAAATGATAACAGACATCATATTGCCCAAAAAAACATAGAATTAATTCAAAATCTTGTTAGATTCATCAGCAGGGGAGAGTTTCGTCAATAATCTTAGAGTTATGTGATGGCTATACACTTGTAACCAAAATCACAATCATGAAGAACTAACACAGAAGACATTAACCAGGTTTTTTGGAGGGTTTCTCAGAAGATGGACTTCTTGTTAAAAAATTCTTGTGAATTTCAATCTCTGACCAGTTTTCATTTCTCAAAATACCTTATATACTTCATGCCACATTGGAGCCTTCTTTACCAAGAAAATAACTATGCCATGGGATCAAGTTTTTTACAAACAATCTTCATGATTTGTAGAAGGGACATGAAATAGAAAACGTTCGATGGATGCCAAGTGTGCAAAAAAGTTTAAATCATTAAAAAAAATTGGATCATTATCCATCTTGGAGGCACGTTTTTCATCATTAGAGCATACAGACACCTTTTCACTCATCATTTTTAACCTTTTACCTTTCCCAAATTCACTTCTGTAATTTCTAGATCTGACTTTACATTTTTTCTCAGGCTTGAAAAATTATATCAAAAACACCCTAGATCAAAGAATCAAGCATTAGATGGTGACCATGATCCTTTAAGGCCAAGACGCACATAATCATCTAAAATTTTGATGCAATTTGATACAAATCAGATTCAGTCCAAGCTTCTTGGAGCTCCCATGTCAGCCAAAAAGAAGAATACACATCAACCATTGATCAAACTTTAAATTTTTAATATCTTGGTCCTCCACGTGGAAGAAGAGATTCAAATAAGCTTGATTTCTTTTTTAATTTTTGGATAAGGCTTGAACAGTGCACAATATTATTGATCATGCCCAGGTTAATAATATTTCACCTTATAACCTTTTGAAAATTTGGAAATTTCACTAACTATTTCCCCATCTGCGTCCTGGGCTAACCATGTGTCCAAAAGGTGGGTCCCACTGAAACCCGGGACAATTCTGTCACATGTTACTACCCCCTTTTTTTAGAAACAAGAAAATTTTCCCAAAAACCTTCGCAGTCCCGCACACCTGATTTCTTCACTTCCACATGGTGTCCTTGATTCGATGTCTGGACCATGCTATCCTTTTTCCATACACCGTCCCTTGCAAAATGTTGAAAACTTCAAAACTCACTGGTGGCCCGCGTTCCTTCATTGACCTTCAAAAATGGCCACATGTCTCAATTGGATGGGTTGCGGAGGCCATCTTCCTTTTACATTTTTAACCTATTTTTCCAAAGGAAAATTTCCCCTTTACCTCCGGCGCCCTCGCTCCCACACAAGCCTACAAAAATTACCTTTTCAGGGATGCACTCATAATTATTGACGTTAAAACCATTTTTTCCTTTTCCCATAACTCCAACATTTCAAAAGTGTCCCCCAAAGTCCTGAACCTCTGCCTTCTTCATTTTGATCAAAAAGTCAACACAAGTCATTTGACTTTGATTTTTGGACCGTGTCCGCCAAATGTTTGGGTGGAGCGAAATCCATTTTTCACTTTAGAAAAAACAAAGCAAAAAAATCACTACGTTTTCCTTCGCTCCTTCCCTCCCACTTTTTGGCATTTTTGGACACTTGTCCCTCCTCCTGGTTGTTCCCTCAACTTCGACCGCAAAATTTTTTACTTTGATCCTTTTAAAATAAAACTTAAAAGTCACAAAGAAATCCCGCCCCTTCATCTACCTTTCCTGACATGTTGTCCACCCTGATTGGTCGCAAGGCTTCGAGGGACAAAATTTTACTTGTAACCTTTGGTGGGGTGAGCAAAAAAACAAAGGAAAAATCCAGTTTCTCGGGCCATCCCGCATGCCCTTTGACCAAATATTGCATGTGTCCTCCTCCCATTAGTTGCGGGGTGTTTTGGGCCAAATTTTGATTTTGAAAATTTTACAAAATGAAACCAAAAATTTCAAAGGAGGCCCGGCTACCAACCACTGCCAATCCCCGACCAATGAGGAACATGCGATGTAATGCAACTTTGAAAGGAAGAGCCATGACCAAAATGACAAGTTAGAAACATTTCTCGCCACTCCTTGGCCAATAAGAACCCACTACATTGCCAATGCATGAATAGGAAGAATTTGACAGGAAAATGACGCCTGTCTGACCGTCAAAAACGTAAAAAAAAAAAAATTCAATGGATGCCCTAGAATTCAATTTTTTCATCAAGGATGGCAGATTTTTTGATTTTGAATCAACTGAAACATGTTTTTACAGCATTCCCGATCTAGAGATTGGATTTTCAAATACAAACAAGTATGAATCGATCAATTTCATTTTTTCACGATCAGGCGAAGGGAAAAATGGAAGAGCCCACAAATTTGGAAAAAAAAACAAACATTAGGGCACAAACAGGGAAAACATGGATTTTTCTCTCAAACCAGGGCAAAACAACAAGTTTATGAGCATTTCTGAAGCATTCACTGGAGGGGAGGAATTGTAGATCATAAAACTGAAAGATAAAACATTTCTAAGCAAGAATGGATATGAAAAAGTAGGGCAAAATAGTAGTGCAAGCTCAGAAATGGCACCAACATTGGCTCTTTCTTGGGGATGGGAACTCCCAGTGAGTGCCATAAGGACAAAACATAGACCAAGTGCCAAAATATCCATTGGGTAAATGAGTTAAAATGCAGGGCAGCAAAAAACTAGAAGCATCCTCCAAAAATGAACTAAGAAACCAACCAGAATGGCTGCCAAGAACAAGGGCAAACCACAACCCAACAAAACAACAAAAACAAAGCAAAAAACAAAGACTATACAACTATATAATTGGTGCATACATACCATAAAATTTGGGGATCAATCCAAGAAATGTTTCAAATGTCTACCATTAACAGGTAGTTCCAGCAATTCTCCATCTAAATCTTTGAGAAAAAAGGTATGTTCACCAATTCGGATATCAATGGCATAAGGGCCCATCCACAATGCATAAAATTTTCCATGCTTGCCCTTGTCTTCATGCATGTTATCCCATAACAAAACTAGATCTCCAACATGAAGGCTCAAGGAGTGACCTTCTTGTCAAACAATCTTTTCAATTTCTCTCTAAATCTGATATGCTTTTGATGGGATGCTCTTCTCTCCTCATCAAGCTGAACAATCTGATTGATCCTTGATTCAAATGGGTTGAGCTCTTGATCTTCCAATTACTGGACAAACTGAACTGAAGATAATTACAGATGTAAGGGCAGCAAAGCTTGAGTTCCATACACCAATTCAAATGTGCTTTTACTAGTACTTTGAGTTATGATTCCATCTTTTGACACATATGACCCAGCTACTTGGAATTTGCATGCCAAAATGAACACTTCTTTGGGTTAAGATAAATTCCATACTCCTTACATCTGATCAGCATATTTTCCAAATGTTTCAAGTGATCTCCTCTCTACCTGAAAAACACTGTCACATCATCTTGGTAAACTGAAATAAAGTCATTGATGTGTAACCAGCAAAAACAAACATCCATTGCTCTTTGAAAAGTGGCACCATCATTCATCAAACCAAAGGGCATCCTAACAAAAACATATGTTCCCCAAGGAGTAGTGAATGTTGTCTTAAGTCTTTCGAATTCCTTGACTACCACTTGATTGTAACCGGAGAATCCATCCAATGTGGGAAAGAAACTCAGACCCTATCACTAGCTACAACATATTTTCCATATTTTGTAAGGGGCAGTGTCTTTCATGGATTCTTTTTTTAGATTTATAAAATCCACACAAAGCCTGATGTCTCCATTCTTCTTTCTGACTGGCACAAGGTTTGCAACCCCAAGATGAATATCTAGTGGGGTGAATGAATAATACCTCCATCTCTCAACTTCTTCATTTCTTCTTGCATTTTCATAGAGAGAAGTGGATTAATTAGCCTTTTCCTTTATCTAAATGGCTTAGTCTTGGCCTCAAGAGTGATCTCATGTCGGAACACAAGTCTTCTCTATATGCCTTTAGCTCAGAATAGGACCAAGCAAGGCAGTCTTAATACTCTTCAAGAGTTGTGCATAGGAATGGTTTTCCTCTTTACTTAGATTTTTGCCCAACCAAATCTTCCTTGGTTTATCATCACTGCATAAGTTATTATCTTTCCACATCCCTTGAGGAAAACATACTTCTATTGATGATGCAATCAGCATTGTTAAAATTTGATTCAAGTGCAACAAGGCCTCTAGGAATGGTGTTTGTCTTCAATTATATGATATCTTTCTCAAACAAAGTTTCTCTCCTTCGGTCATACATACCATTAGCTCTCAATCAATATTATGATCTATAAACTCACCTTGGTTATGTAGGAACATTAGCACTTGACCATCATCATTAAAAACTTGTCAATGTTTCACATTATCAGGGACAACAGGCCTGGTTAGCACTTCAATATTGTATTCACAATAATGTGAAACGATGCAATTTCTAAATCTATAACCCAGCACTGCCAACTTGCAGCAACAACATTAAGACCTCTTTCATGGTAAACAATGTTAAAGGAATCAAACATTTCAATTAGATCCCAAACTGCATGCTTATACTGCTTTATTCACCGATTTTTTGTGGCATATAGTTTTTCTCACTTGTTTGACATCTGGCTCTGAATCTCCTTTAACAATGATGTCATTGACACCATACTTCCATGTAATTCTCAAACCCACAACAAGGCTTCATACTTAGCAATGTTGTTGGAACATTCAAAATTAAGCTTAAAGGAAAAGTAAACTCTTCCAAGATAGGAGAAAAGCAGAACTATACCAGCTCCATTTCCAAATTTGTAGCAAGCTCCATCAAATAGCAAGTTCCATGGAGAACCTACAACTTCAAGGAACTTTGATTGTTGTCCATCTTATTTTCTTTTCCATCAGCAAAACGAATGAAAATTTTCAGCATCTACATCAGCAAAACAACACTTCATAAGAAGAATTGTTGGGATCTTCAATTAGGTGCAACATTTTCTTTTCACCATAAAGTTTGACAAGGCTACCTTCAATGGGAATAGTGACAAAAGACATGTCCATATAAACGTTGCCACCCACACTTGCAGCCCATTTTATTGATAAAAGCATACCCCATTTGGCAGGGCAGTCAACAATTACAACATCAAGTTTCAAATTCTTACCTAGATAGGCCGCAAGTTACACCATCAAACCCTTCACACAACCAACCACTGGAACCTCTCTTGAATCCATGGTATAGTACACTTCCCATAGGTTGTTGTCACCTTGATATCCAACTCATTCGAGAATTCTAAAGGCATAACATTACATGATGCATCGGAATCAAACATACAATTGTGAAGCAACCTATCCTTTATGACCAAAATTTGTAAAGAATGGATCAACATTCAATTGGGAATTAACCAAGGATGTTCCCAAATACACCTAAGGAGCCTCCCCAAGATCCTCCCAATGCTGGTGGTGTTCCAAGGTCTGTAATGATTGGAGGAGGAGTTTAAAACAATGTTCACATTTCTACTTGGGGTACTCTTTTCCTCCTTCGATCCCAAGTATTCAAATGCCCTCTTCTTGTGCTCAGGTATTCTAAGAAACTAAATGATTGGAACACTCACTTTTATTTGGCTCAATTCTTGGGCTATATCATAGGGAACATTCTTTGGTAAGACAAGCATTGGAAGGGAGACAATTTGATTCGGTAGATGGCAAGGGATTCTTGGAAGCTTGGGCATGAGGAGGAGATTACTGCAATTTTTACATGGCAGTAGCATTCTGGCAGGTGTTTCCCTTCTAGAATTATTTTGTAATTCTTGTGAGAAATGGTGTCTTAGGTTGGCTTGAGGACTAGTTCCCTTAACAACTTTGCTTCTAGCATTATACTATTTATCTTGACCAACAACAACATTCATTAATAGTTTTCTATCCCTCGGCTGAAGGGATACTATCATCAATACTTTTTAATCATAAAAGCCTGTTAGATATTAAAATCCATTGTTAGGAATTTCAAAGGCTTGAACTACATCTACCTTATAATAAAGAGGAAGGAGAAAGAAGTGGTACCCATTCTATGTAATCCTAAAAGGTTGCAGCAGTCCTTGCACTTATTACCATCTATTAAGTTATTGCTTGCTGTGAACTTGGGAGCATCCCACCATGCAAATTTCATCATCAATTCCATCCTCATTACATCTTCATCAACTTGTTGGAACCACTTCACATGGAGTATGGGGAAGAAAACATCTATCACACCAATAAATATCAGCAACTTCTTCAAACAAGCAGCAACCCTAGCAGTTAGAGGGTCAGGAACCAATCTACTTTCACATGCTTGGGGTTGTCTATTTCCCCCCTTCCAGAGGTCCTTTACCTCTATCATCTTGTCTTGGATCACCCCTAGGATGATTGAAAATCTGTCATGGTTTGTGCTCTTTTTTGACCTTGTGAACTTTGGCCAATTCCTTTCCATCCCGGGCTAATTTGTATGAAATTTCTTGACATCACCTGCCAAAGTTTTGACAACATCCTCCAAATCAGAAGCCTTGCTAACTTGAGGTTTTTCAGGGTTTATTAACTTCACACCATCCCTCTTGAGAGGTTTACCAATGGCTTTAATATTTTTTCAATCTGCAGTGCCATGGTAAAAAAAGCTTGCCTCAAATTTGTAGGGTTTTTGTCTCTCAAGTAATAGGCTACCTTTTATCAAATGCATCTACATATTTAATGAAACAGATTCATCACAAGGCCTCGGATTAACAGGTAGTCTTCTTAATGTCTTATTGAATCTAGTGTTAAAATCATGAACAATTTCATTTAGGTTCGTCTTGGATATTCTCAAACTTAGACAAGAGGAATCTTCGATCAATCTTGTCTCCATATTGCAATCTAAAAGCAGTGTTCATCTCTGCCCATGAGTCAATAGAATTATCAAGCAGAGCCTTATAACCAATCCCTTGCATCCTATGCTAAGGTATGGATGAGAAACTTTACATAGACATCCTCAAACTCTATCTCAAATTCTTCCATCATGTTGATAAAAATTTTGAGACGTTGATTCTCCAGTCAGAGCATTATTACCTTGAAACTTTGGTAACCTATTTCTCACATCTTGTGGGACTGCATTAGGATACCCAGCCATCCCTCTAAAATTGATAGGACGAAAGGTGTTAACAACAAATGGAGGTCTAGGTGGAGGCTGATCCATATTAATTTTGAGGTGGTGATCTTGGAGGAGAAATATAATGAGAAGGAGTGAGAGGTCCTTTGGGGAATGGGAATGTAATCTTCAAAATGGATCTCTCTTAAAGGCTCTCCCCCTTGATAACTCTATCAAATTTAGAAAATATAGGGAAGATTTAGGAGCAAGCCTTTAAAATGCACAAGAAGGTCCCTCACCTGATGGGGAATGCAAATCAGCAATGGGATTGTCTGAATCAAAGTACTTAAGTAAGAATTACAGTCCTCAATAACAAGGCTGCTCTCCTTCAAATTCAGCAATGGGGATCTCTTTCTTTCTTGCAGTGGAGTCTCCAAAAACCTTCCAACACTTTTCTTCCCTCTAGCTCTGAGTTTCTTGAATCTGTAGACACTTCGTAGCAGAGTCTCTATTGAAGAGAGATCTTCTTCCTTCCAGCTTTGGCAGATTTGAGCAACAAATTATAAATGACAAAGAGGTAAGACAACTGGTATTCTCAAGATCAAATCAGTATGGATTTGCCACTAAGGACTTTCACCCTAGTTGTGTAAATTCACTAAAATATTCTGTCAAATGTTTGCTAGCACTGAAAAACTTTACAAATCCTTATAAATCAGACCTTCTTCTTCTCAAATCAATCAATCACAATGCAACAAGAGTATATGAACTACTGGGAAATTGAAAAGGGCATACAGAGCTTGAAACTTTAGTTTTAAACTTGCAAATCTGAAGTATAGAATGATATTTCAACAATGTAGCTCCTTAAATACTTAAATGCACAGATGCTCAAACTCTTTAAACACTTCAAAAACCCCAAGAAACTTCAAGAAGTCCTCGGCAGCGGCGCAACTCGTGTTAGTACCCAAATTTGTTCTCCTTTTCAGTCTGAGCAGCACCAGAAATATGGCGTGGAGCTTAGAGACATATCATACCATGTTTGTATGTCGTTGGTAGCCAAGGATATGATCTAACTAGCACTCATATTTGTGGAGAGATGGATAGCACTCCAATAGGACTTGATCTTGTCCTAGCTGTTTTAGGTTGTGCCTTGCAACCAAGGTAAGAGGACCTATTTGTAACCTTGTAATGGGGAAGGAGATGAAGATATCCTTTCTTTTTTCTTGAATTCTATGATGAAGACCTTAATGAGAACATGATCAACACCCCAAATCTAAACTCTCACAAGTTATCACTTCCAAAACATGGGTGTATTCTCAAAACAAGGCAAAGGTTACTAGAGACATTGAAATCCTGATCTGTTCATGCATACTTTTACAAATGGATTTTGATCTTATGTGGGTACACAAATACAAATCAGGGGTAGTACAGGGTAGGCTCTGTTGTTTAGGTGTTTTTTATGATGGGATATTGACAAGACAAACTTGAATATTTCATATCTTTGACAACCTCTACAATACTTGAACAACTATCAGATAAAATGCTTCAAACAATCAGGATGTTCTTTCAACTAGAAAAGGCACATATGGAAGCCCAGGTTACACTCTTCACAAAATCTTTGAGACCTCACCACAAAATCTTGAAGTAAAGAACTCAATTAAACACAAAAATCCTTGATCAAACCACATCTAAGGTACCCCCAAAGGCTTACAAGTAGTCTCAATTGACAAATGAAGGTGAAGTGATTTTAAAACTACTTATTTTCAATTCCAAATGAAATCTCTTCTAATGAAACAAAACTGCAAGTGCCACTAAACTATCAACAAGAATGAGATCTATGTGATTTAGTAAATAATTTCAATGCAAGATTGCAACAAGAACAATGAAAATTACTTACAGGAATTTAGAAATGATAACAGACATCATATTGCCCAAAAAAACATAGAATTAATTCAAAATCTTGTTAGATTCATCAGCAGGGGAGAGTTTCGTCAATAATCTTAGAGTTATGTGATGGCTATACACTTGTAACCAAATCACAATCATGAAGAACTAACACAGAAGACATTAACCAGGTTTTTTGGAGGGTTTCTCAGAAGATGGACTTCTTGTTAAAAAATTCTTGTGAATTTCAATCTCTGACCATTTTCATTTCTCAAAAATACCTTATATACTTCATGCCACATTGGAGCCTTCTTTACCAAGAAAATAATATGCCATGGGATCAAGTTTTTTACAAACAATCTTCATGATTTGTAGAAAGGGACATGAAATAGAAAAACGTTCGATGGATGCCAAGTGTGCAAAAAAGTTTAAATCATTAAAAAAAATTGGATCATTATCCATCTTGGAGGCACGTTTTTCATCATTAGAGCATACAGACACCTTTTCACTCATCATTTTACCTTTTACCTTTCCAAATTCACTTCTGTAATTTCTAGATCTGACTTTTACATTTTTTCTCAGGCTTGAGAAAAAATTATATCAAAAACACCCTAGATCAAAGAATCAAGCCATGAGAGTGGTGACAATGATCCTTGAAGGCCAAGACGACACAGAATCATCTAAAATTTGATGAAATTTGATACAAAATCATGATTCCAAGCTTCTTGGAGCTCCCATGGCAGCCAAAAAGAAAGAATACACAGCAACCATTGATCAAACTTTAAATTTTAATCTTGGTCCTCCACGTGGAAGATGAGATTCAAAAATAAGCTTGATTTTCCTTTTTTAATTTTTGGATAAGGCTGGACACGTGGCAAAATATGATTGGATCAGGCCCAGGGTTAATAATATTCAACTTATAACCTTTTGAAAATTTGGAAAATTTCACTACTTTTCCCCATCTGCTTCCTGGGCCTACCATGTGTCCAAAAGGTGGGTCCCACTGAAACCACGGGACAATTCTTCACATGTTACTCCCTTTTTTTAGAAACAAGAAAATTTTCCCAAAAACCTTCGCAGGCCCGCACACCTGATTTCTTCACTTCCACATGGTGGTCTCTGATTCGATGCGGGACCATGCTATCCTTTTTTCCATCACACCTCCCTTGCAAAATTTGAAAACTTCAAAACTCACTGGTGGCCCGCGTTCTTCATTGACCTTCAAAAATGGCCACATGTCTCAATTGGATTGGTTGCGGAGGCATGCTTCCCTTTTACAATTTTAACCTATTTTTCCAAAAGGAAAAATTTCCCTTTGACCTCCGGCAGCCCGCGCTCCCACACAAGCCTAAAAAATTAACCTTGTCAGGGATGCACTCATAATTATTGACTTTAAAACATTTTTCCAATAATACAACATTTCAAAAGTGTCTCCCAAAGTCTGAACCTCTGCCTCTTCATTTTGATCAAAAATTCACACAAGTCATTTGACTTTTGATTTTTGGACACGTGTCTCCACATGATTGGAGTGGAGCTGAAATCCATTTTTCACCTTTAGAAAACAAAGCAAAAAATCACTAAGTTTTCCTTCGGCTCCTTCCTCCATTTTTTGCATTTTTGGACACGTGTCCTCTCCTGGTTAGTTCCCTAACTTCGACCCAATTTTTTACTTTGATCCTTTTAAAAATAAAACTTAAAAGTCACAAAGAAATCCGCCCCTTCATTCTGACCTTTCCTGGACATGTGTCCACCTGTGATTGGTCGCAAGGCTTCAGGACAAAAGTTTACTTTAACCTTTTGAGCAAAAAAACAAAAAAAAAAATCCTAGTTTCTCTGCCATCCGCATGCCCTTTGACCAAAATATTGCCATGTGTCCTCCTCCCATTAGTTGCGGGGTTTTGGGCCAAATTTTGATTTTGAAAATTTTACAAAATGAAACCAAAAATTTCAAAGGAGGCCCGGCTACCTGCCAATCCCCGACCAATGAGAACATGCGATGTATGCAACTTTGAAAAAGGAAGAGCCATGGAGCCAAATTTTCCATTTTGCCAAAAAATCAAAAAATGACAAGTTAGAAACATTTCCCGCCACTCCTTAGCCAATAAGAACCTGCCACGTTGCCAATGCATAAATAGGAATAATTTGACTACAAATGATGCCTGTCTAACTGTCAAAATGTAAAAAATTCAAGGGATGCCCTAGAATTCAAATTTTTCACCAAGGATGGCAGATTTTTTGATTTTGAATCAACTGAAACATGTTTTTACAGCATTCCCGATCTAGAGATTAGATTTTCAAATACAAACAAGTATAAATCGATCAATTTCATTTTTTCATGATCGACAAAGGGAAAAATAGCAGAGCCCAAAAATTTGGAAAAATTAGGGCACACATGGATTTTTCTCTCAAACTAGGGAAAAACAACAAGTTTATGAGCATTTCTAAAGCATTCAACTGAAGGGGAGGAAGTGCATATAATCAAACCAAAAGATAAAATGTTTTTGAGCAAGAATGGATTTTGAAAATTAGGGAAACATGGTGTAAGCTCAGAAATGGCACCAACAGGAGTGAAGACCTTCCTACCTAGAAAAATTTAGAACCTGAGCATCTAATCAAACACTAGCACCCAGATTGGTCACTAGTGCCTGGGAAGCTTCTGAACTCCCATGGATGTTTTTGTCCTACACATTTCCATATTTTGAATCTTCATTGATCCATTTTGATGTTGCTTCTAGCCAAATCCAACAGATACATAGTCTAAATCACTCTAAGGTTTCGTGGAATCAGTTAAGTCATCTTCCTCTCTCATTTCCTTAGGATTTTTACATTGTTAAATGCTTATTTCTTGCACTTTATTGTACGTAATTACCTAAATATAATTTATTATAGTAGTTACTGTGAAATTAATATTTAATTAAAAATTAGATTAAATCATTTGGTGAACCTGATCTATCAAACCCTACCTTCTAAACATGCATCAGATTCTCTCTCCTTCTCAATGTATGGATCAGTCCTCTTACCCATCCTATGCACCCACCAGGGTTTATAGCATGGTTACCCTCACTACTGATTTTACGCAAGTATGTACCCAACACCCTCTATGTTCATGAATAAATTATATATGCTATGGAAATGAAGTTAAAACATATAACCTCAAATCATGAACCTAATCTACACTAAACCATCATGATAAGAGATAAACAAGACTAACATCTATCATTGTATAAACTACAGTAACTCTAAACTAACATGATAAAGCTACTCTCTACTCTTAAGATCACTAATTAAACATTAAACCTAAGAAGATCAACTTAGCAATCAAAGGTGTGATTAGTTGTTTATGGTTCTCAAGCTTTCAAGAATGGAGTCTCATCATTAATGGCTTCAAGGCCAATGGTTTTCTCCATATTACTTAAACTTGGATTATGGATGCAAATAGAGGCTATTGGCTCAACAATGGAGGAAGGAAAACTTTAGATCAAATGTCTAATTAGCTTAAAGCTAATACAAATAAGATCCAACCTTTCTTAGGCTTATTTTGGTTTTGTGTTATGTAAAGTTGTGTTTTTTTGTGAATGGGTAGGCCTAGCCTTGTATTTATAGTTTTTGGTTTGGAATTTGGGTGCATGTGGGACTAAAGGAGAGTATAAAAAGAAATTTCAGATTAGGAGCTAAGATTAGGCTAGTTAAACTTTATTAGCAAGCAATTAGAGACTCATTGAGAGTTGGGAGGGGTTTGGTTAATCATTTCTGACTGATAGATAGCCTAGGAAGCTTCCAAAAGTGGTTTAGAGAGAACTAGGGAGGTTCTAAATGGTCGAAAGGAGGAATGTTTAGCTAATAAGAGAGATATTAGCCCAATTAGATGATTATAGGAGGAATATGACCAAGGTGGTGTTGTAAATGGGAACTTTAGAATGGAGTGAAGAGTAGCTAATTGAAAAATTATCATCAATCGGTTGAATTGGATGAAATGCTAAGTGTAAGCATATTTTAGGTGTCTACATTTTCCCCTCTTTGGGGTGGCGTAAGTGACATCACTTCAAAAGAAAGTAGACAAGCATAGACAAGTAGAAAAATTTTAAGGGATAGAGGAAAAATGAGTATAATGAAGGATGCCCCCTCGATTATCAATGGGGTGATAGAAGAGGTCCATCTACAATCAAAAAGATGAAGGAAAGAGAATAGAAGAAAGAATAATGTCAAGAAGAAAAAATGGATATAGAAGAAAAGGAGTATGAGGAAGGGGAAATGGGCTAACATCCATACACTTCCTTTTAAACAACTTTATTTTTCATCATATTGGTAGTGATCTTCATCATCGGTCCTTATTAAAAATAATGAACAAGAGTGTAGTATGACATGAAAAACCATACATGAACAAATGTCCATTACTAAAAAAACACCAACTCCATACAACATACAAAATGCAATGCAATACAAGAAAGTAAAAATATGCCTAACTTCATGCAACATACATAATGCAATGCAATACGAGAAAGTAAAATATGCCTAACTTTATGTAACATACATAATGTAATGCAATACGAGAAAGTAAATAATCTAACCTAATAGAGAAACAAGTACAATGTTTTTGTTATCGAGCTTCAGTTCCAACCTATTCGAATTAATGACAAGGGTTAATCACCATTCCCCAAGAAAGGATACATGCGAGGGGAATAAAAGAGGACACTTGGGTCCAATGAAAAATCTTTGTGCACTACGAAACAGTACCAAGCAACTCATTGTTCCCCAGCGTACAGACGAAGCAAGCAGCCTATCTTTTGTTGATGGAGGTAGATCAAAATGATCTGTGACTCACACACATGAATAGGTGAGAACAAAAGAGTGAAATTTTGTAGGATGATTTATAGTTTTTTTATGTTTCTTGAAACATATTTGAATTTTTTTGTGATTTTTCTAACATATTTGAATGTTTTTTATTTTTGAATTTTTTTTGAAACTATGTACAGGAGACAAATAAATGTGGATGCCCCAGCGATAGATGGGATGTACAAGGTGTTACAAATATATTATGACATTATTAATAAATTGTAATATTATTAATAATGAGTTAATACAACTCATTAATAATATAGTTAATAGTTGTGTGTGAGTGAAGTTGTTGAATAAATAACTCACGTAGCTATTTTGGTGTGTGAGATAATAAAGGGATGTGAGAGATATCCTAGGGATAAGTTTGAGAGATTCATGGAGAGTGATATGAAGGATTGAAGATGAGTATTGACTCCACCATTGTAGGAGATCAAACACTATATATGTAACCTCTATCAATATCAATGATTATCCCAAATGAATTCAAATTTCTATATTCTTATTATTCGGTGTTGTTTATTATAGTTTAGTTTTTATTAGTGGTATCAGATCAGGTTACATATGCAGAAAATATATTTATTATTTGTGTGCTCCTTTATGAGTCATCAATGAGTTGCTCAACATTTTCTTTATGATGTACTCCAGCATATATGTGTAAGTGGATCGATTCACATTACAAGTATTCACTTGACTGTATAAAATAAGGTAGATGGTATTCATATTTATCTATAGTTGTTTGGTTGCATCTAAAAGTAGATCTCAGTTACTATATCAGCCGAGGTTGATGATATTGGTTTTGCATAGCTCTGAGAATCAACCTATGAATTAGATCTTGCATTGGATCGAACTGTCCCATCAGTGTTCAAATCCCATGAATTGTAGAAATTTTTGCAGCACATTTCATTCAAAGGAGTCATGTCAACAATTACTATCAGAAGAGCTTGTTAAGGTGTCTAGATATGTAGACTCATCACAGTGAATTTGGATCAGACATGTCCCCTACCCATGTAATTCATTCTTCTCTCCATTTTTCAGTCCTGCATGAGCTATCATAAGCCATATCTCTTTGGTATATCAACAATCTAAGAATTTAGTTTTGAATAGAACAAATGTGATGGTTTTTTCATAAACGTGAGCTCTCCAAACGCATATACCTCTCACATGTGCATCATCCAAGATTGAATTATCAAATTCGATTCAAACTCAGCTATCTCTTTTACGTGCTCACATATCCTTGATTTTCTAGAGCCACTTTTGGCACCAATAACCCAACTTACGTGTCATTTTTCATTCCATTCAAAGTGTTGTATAATGGTATTACTTAGTTATTTTTAAAGATATAGTTGTCTCCACATCAATATTTTGGTTTTGTTTATTATCTTCACTTAGAAAGTATTTTAAGCTTCAAGTTCATTCGGTAGTTTAGGTCTTTCAATAGTAACAAAATTTTGTCTTGTTCAAGGTTTTATAGTTTATATAGTCTTCTTTTTCAATAACTCGGTGGTTATGTATGTGTTACCGAATAATACATAGATTTTTAGTATTATTTCATTTTGAATATTGTTGTCATACTATTCAAGTTATAAAAATGTGTCTGTATCAGTGGTATCAAAGCAGAATGGTATTAGTGGTATCAGAGCAGAATGGTATCAGTGGTATTATAGTTCAGTTTTTATCACAAGGGCATAATGCCATACACATTTGCAAGAAAGTGAAGATGCGAAAATGCCCCAGTGTTTTAGTGGGAGTATTAAAAGGAAAAATATTCACACACTGATGATGAGTGGAGGATCAAGGCCAATATGGGTAGGTTCAATCATGATGACGAATTTAAACAATGAAGTGTTGGGAAGGAGCAAGGATGCCCCCAACGTAAGTTGGCCAAGAAACACATGATAGAAAGGAAGTGGAAGATTGTTTTTGTAAAAAGGGATGAAGGTGTCCTCAAACATGGAAAAAAATAAATCTTATACACATGGATGTTCTGAATGAAGTAGAAGAACAATGTGAATGATATGAATGTAGCTTAGAATCCTTGCAATGAAGAAGTGATTAGCCGAAGGCACAAAGCATGAGACGAAATAAGGAATAAATCAAGAGTCTGAACAAGGTCCAAAAAAAAGACAGTTGGTAACATACTAATCCTATTTACTCATAGAGATCTAGTGTGTGCACATGGAATTTATTTACCTCTTTGAGGGAATATTTAATAGGCAACAAATGAGGAAAAACTAGCCAAAGTGTAGGAATGATTTATTTTGAAAGGCGATTTTGTGAATGGATGGTGGAAGGATAGTCATACATTTCTCCGTTGCCATCCAAGCGTCCATAGCCCTGATGGAGATGTATTTTATTCTAATCACAACATTGATCTACTTCTATTCAGGTGTCCATATCCCCAATAGAGATTATTGGAAATACCCCAAGAGAGAGTAATATATCAATTTGTTTCTACTTTGTAGCTTTTAGCTTTTGATTTTTAGTTTATTTTGACTCTTTTTCTTTCTGAAAAATTATTTTAGCTCTCTTGTTTGACAAGGGGTTAAGAACCATAGATGGCTTGATGGAAGGATATGGAAGTGATTTTGATGATGAAATTGGCTAGTATCAGCAAATATGTCCAAATGTTCTTCGCAACAAGTTTATTAGATGAAAATTGTGATAGGATCTCCACGAGGTCAGTCATTTTTTAATTTACCAAGGTGATGAAAGACCAAGGTCAAATAGATACCATAGAGATAAATGTCACAAGATGCATGTAAAAAGGCTAACCACAATATCACCAAAGGGATGAAAATGGTAGGAAGACTTGTAGAAGAATAACAAGGAAGGGGAGAAAGAAACATCCATGTGTACGCAATACCTATTTACAATGTTTGATCTTTGTACCTTTGGTTTTTAATATTTTCTCATTTTTATATATTTTTTCATTTGTTTTTTATTTTTTAGGTTTTTGATAGTTTTTGGAAAGGTGGCACCAAAAAATTCACTTTGTGTTATAGGATCCAACAACAATGTTTGTGACTTCCTTAATAAGGTAGATTAGGCGTGTTTGCTTATCAAGAGTCATATTATCTCCAATCTCAATGATCGTGGTGAGCTCATACTCAACAAATGAATGTGATTTATCCTGAAACATGGATTTCCTATGTGGGATTTTGAGTTCCCTATCCATGGGTTTCTACACTTTGTGTCATACTTGATGGTTACGTTGACTTGCATTCTTAAATAGTACTTGATTTTTAACCTTAAGATTGTTAGAAGTGTTGGGAAATTTGAATCTCTTGGAAGTTTTGACCTGAGCTTGATTAAGAAACTGTTTGGGTTTCTTATAAGCTGACACGTGACTTGTCAGATCTCGAGAAGTGGGAGAAGAAAGTGAATATTTATGATTAATGATAGGAATGAGAGAAATGATGGTGGGCTTGCCCTGGTCATTGGTAGAAGGATGATGTGATGGGTGAATAGGATACGGTCCAAGAATTGAAGAGGATGGGCTGCCAGGAGGCGAGCCATGACTAGAAGATGAGGAATGGCTACTAGGATGTGGCCCTAAGATGGAATAAATTGAGCTATGAGGACATGGCCCAAGAATAGAAGATGATGGGCTACCAGGAGGTGAATCATATATGAAATATAATGAAGGGATACTAGGATGTGACCCCATAATGGAAGAAGATAATGAGGGAAGTTTGTATTTACTCTTTTTAGCTCATACTATTTACATGTTACAATTTGTTTCCTATCCTAGTTGGATACTTAGTATGTCATTATCTTTTTCTATACACACATGCATGTTCACTTGGTATATTAAGGTGAATAAAGGAATTTTACATATTATTACACAATGCATGATGCTCAACATTGCTCTTTACCAATCCCACCAAGGCTCCTGGGAGCATCTACCATTGCTACTCTCATACTCTACACATCACATGTCCTATTGTTACATTATTTACTACTTCTCATTACTATAAATTTAATCTTCATTGATATATACATGCTTTGACATACTAGTTAAATTTATAACATGCTAATGGGTGCTTCATGTGTAGCATTTTCCTTGTAGGACTCTATACAACCATGGTTATCTGTCACATTTTTCTTTCTCTTGGTTGCTACTATTTGTGGGATATGCCCTATGTATTACTTGATCATTGTTTTCTTATGGCCACTTCGTCCCTGGTTGGCTTGTGACATTATGAATGATGTCCCATGTATGCAACCCACATTTTGTGGTACCTCTTATATTAACATTTGTTTGTTTCATTATATTGTATTGCATGTTATTATTTTACACTAACACTTGTTTCTAGCCTTCATTGTTTGCATGTTCATTGGTTTCTACCATGCACATCCTCTCCCCCCTACAGGTACCCATTCTCATATATGCATATCAAAATCAAGTCTTCTCCATTGGGCCGCATCCTCCCATATTCGTCACATACACACCAAATGAGGGGGGATAAGTATTGGGTAAACAAAACACCCTTTCTGAAGCTCATAGCTCCATAACAAAACAACACAGCATAGAAATGGAAAAAGAACACAATTACAGAGTTATCTGGTATAAGACTTGGATCAAAAAAATAGAGCATACACTAGTACCCAGTATCAGATAGGAATGGTGGGAACTTTTTTCCCACCTGGGTGCTAGTCTCCTAGGGATAAAATCATATAGTTTCTCAGTTCAACATAGTTTCCAGTAGGTTACAACATAGATCTATAGTATCAGGCCCTCACCTTTAGTTATATAATTCAATCATTTAGTTTCAATTCAGTTAAAATACAGTTACAAATCGAGACATTTCAATCTATAGTGGTACTTATTTGAGAAGCGTCGTGGAAGGAGAGAAAAACATATCTCTCTCCCCAAAACTCTTCTCTTGGCATGATATCACCCAAAAAATTAACCCTTTGTGTGAGATCGTCCAAAAAAACTCACTCTTAGTATGAGATAGCCCAAAAACCTCACCCTTCGGAAACAAGACACTCAAATCCAGCAACATTTCCAAAGAAAAAAAGAATAACTTTCTATAATTTACTCTCTCATACATCAAGTGCACTCTTTCCTTAGCTATATACTTACTTATACATACATTACTCTGATTTTTCATATGCGGGACTTTGACTAGTCTCTTTCTCTTCTTTTACAGGTTCTTCCTTACAAGAAATAATGAGTATCTCACATCAACAAGCATAAGCTCAACCAACATGCTACTACGCATACGATTCACCTCTAGGGTCTATCTCCTTTTCCTAGCTATCACGCTTCACATTGCGACTACTTCACGCTTCACATGGCTACTTGTCCACTTTGCATGTTATTGGCTACACTCCTCTTTAGTTTACAAGGTACGCATCTTCTATATACTTTATGTTATCAAGTATTCACTCAAAATCATAAAGTGGGGAAAAATATAGACACAAAATCTATGCACTTGGGTATATTTCTAGGTCGTAAAGCATACTAATGTATTCATGATTCCTAAGTTAGAAAAGTAGTGGTTGAAAACTCCCTTTGGCATTTTTATTTTGTATGTATTACACTTTACTATTCTTACACATCTTACATCTCTATTGACACTCGACTGATTTATATTTTGATTACCTTGGACACTAGCACCTAGCTAGGACAGAAGTGCCCATGCACTCACGTCCCTCCTGGGTACTCTTGCCCTTCTTTATCGTATTCTTAATCTTTTAGGTCCTTTTATCCTTTAGTCCCTTTTTAAAACTTTAGGTCAGCCTTTTAGTTATCAATTAAAAAATTCAAATAAGGGAATCATAGATATACTTAGTTACTTCTCTCAAATAAGGGTCCAAGCATCATAAACATTATCTATGAACACCTAAGCTTTCATAAAGGCACAAGAGCACTACAAGGCATACATATAACACATCCATACAAGGGAAAAGGGATACATTATTGTGAAAACACATTATAGGAAGGGATTTAATTCTATTCCATCACACACATTTTTTATACTTGGTACAATCTTTATTCATCCTGTTATCATCATGCAACTTAGACAAGGGAAACCTAGGGCATCATTACACACACAAGAAGAAATAACTATATGGATTATGAGATGTAGTGCAATGCTTGGTCATAATTTCACTCTTCATGATGTAGAGGTGTATCCATTTCATCATGCATTCAACAAAGTTATAGAGTTCAATGCTGCAGATGAGGATCTTTACCAAGAAGCCTAAAATGGATTAATCTTGCAATATATGATCAATTCACCAAAAATATCTCACTCTTTGAGGATCCAGGTGAAGGCATATGAAGCATCTCAAGCATTCAGTGGAGTTGAGAAAGTTGAATTGATCTTCTTTTGTGTTTCCCTCCAAAAAGGGAATTTGAATATTTAAATGCATGTAATAGTTGTATGGTCTTGAAAAGGTTATCCTAGGTGTGTTAGGGGTTAATAAGTTTTATTTAATTTGGAAAGTGTATAGCTGAGATGAATAAATGAGTCATGTATGTGTAAGGCATCATCAAGATGCTTGTAATGGTGTAGTAGGGGCAGTTACATATGTGAGAGAGTATAAAAGTTGAAGGGTCACTTGTAAGGTGATCATAATGAGAGTCTAAGGGCAGTTACATTAAAGTTGTTAGTGTTGGTACCCAAATTTCTTATCCTTTTCAGTCTGAGAAGCATCAGAGATATTTCATGAAGCTTGAAGTCATATAGATCATGATGTGTGTCATTTTGTAGCCAGGGATGTGATCTAAATGGAACTTAGATTTGTGGAGAGATGCATGAGCACTCTAATAGGACTTGATCTTGTCCTAATTGTTTTAGGTTGTGCCTTGTAACCAAGGTAAGAGAACCTATTTTGTAACCTTGTAATGGTGAAGGAGGTGAAGATATCCTTCCTTTGCTTGGATTCTATGAGGAAGACCTTGATGAAAACATGATCAACACCCCAGATCTGACTCTCACAAGTTGTCACTTCCAGAATATGGGTATTTTTTCAACACAAGGAAAAGTTTACTAGAGACATTGGAATCCTGATTTGTTATGCATGCTTTTGCAAATGGATTTTGATCTTTTGTGGGTATACAATGCAAATCAAGGGTAGTACAGGTTAGGATCTATTGTTTAGATGATTTTTTGGGTGGGGCATTGACAAGAAAAACTGGGATATATCAGATCTTTGACAACCCCTACAATACTTGAACAACTATCAGATAAAGTGCTTCAAACAATCAAGATGTTCTTTCAACCAAAAGATGCAAAAATGGAAGCCTGGGTTGCACTCTTCACACAATATTTGAGACCTCACCACAAAAGCTTGAAGTGAGAACTCAATTAAACACAAAAATCCTTGATCAAACCATGCCTAAGGTACCCCCAAAGGCTTACAAGCAATCTAAATTAATACATGAAGGTGAAGTGATTTTAAACTGCTTATTTTCAATGCCAGATGAAAGTTCTTCTGAAAAACAAAACTGCAAGTGCCACTAAACTATCAATAAGGATGAGATCTGTGTGATTTTTTAAAGACTTTAAATGCAAGATTGCAACAAGAACAAGGAAAACTATTTGCGGGTATTTTAAAATGATAACAGACATCATATTGCACAAAGAAAACACAGATTTAATTCAAAAGCTTGTTAGATTCATTAGCAGGGGAGAGTTTCATGAACAATCTCAGAGCTGTGTGATGGCTATACACTTGTAACCAACTCACATACATGAAGATCCAACACAGAAGACATTAACCTGGTTCTTTGGTGGGTTTCTCAGAAAATGAGCTTTCTCTCAGAATTTTCTCGTGATTTTCAACTTCCCCCCCTTTGCATTTCTCAAAAATGCACTATATATCTCTTGCCACATTGGAGCCTTCTTTCCCAAGCAAATAATATGCCAAGGGATCAATTTTGTTACAAACAATCCTCATGATTCGCTGAAAATGACATTAAACAGAAAAACGTTCGTAGGATGCCAGGTGTGCCAAAAGGTTGAATCATTACAAATATTCGGATCATTATCCATCCTGGAGGCACATTTTTCATCATTAAGGCATGCAAACACCTTTTCACTCATCATTTCACCTTTTTACCTTTCCAAATTACCTCTGCAACTTTCAATTTTGACATTTCACGTGTTTGGATGGATTAGGGAAAAATTCGTTTAAAAAACATCTTAGATCTAAAAATTGAGCCATGAAAGTGATCCCAATGATCCTGGAAGGCCAAAACGACACAGAATTGCCAAAAATTTGATGAAATTTGCTGCAAAATTAGCGATTCCAAGCTTCCTGGAGCTCCCATGGCAGCCAAAATGGTGCGATGTACAGGAACCGTCGATCTACCTTCAACTTTAAATCATGGCCCTCCATGTGGAAAATGTGGATCAAATATAAGCTTGGGTTACTTTTTTAATTTTTTGATAAAGCCAGACACGTGGTGCAATATGATTGGATCAGGCCCAGGTTTAAAAATATTCACTTTATGACCTTTTGAAAATTTTGGAAAATTTCTCCATTTCCCTCGCCTCCTTCTTGGGCCTGTCACATGTCCAAAATGTGATTCCCAGTGACCGCGGGACAATTTTTTCTCATTTTACCTCGTTTTGGAAAAAGGAAAATTTTCCAAAAAACCTCTACGGGCCCACACCTCCGAATTCATCTTTGCCACTGTGGCACTCGCTGATTCGTTGTGGGGCCATGTCTCTCTTTTTTCCATCATACCTCCTTCGCAAAAATTGAAAACTTCCAAACTCACCGATGGCCCGTGCTTTCCTTTGACCTTCAAAATTGGCCACATGTCACACTTGTATTGGCTGCGAGGGCATGCTTCCTTTTCACAATTTTAACTCATTTTGTGAAAAGGAAAAATTCCCCCCTTTTTCACCGGCAGCCCGCGCTCCCACACAAGCCTTCAAATTTTCACCTTGGTCGGGGATGCACTCATGCTTTTTACTTTAAATCATTTTGCCAAAAAAGGTAAAAAACTTAAATGACCCTCGAAAGTCCACTTATCCCCCTAGCATAAAAATTTCTCCTTTTGCGGAAATGTGGGCTTCATCACAACTTTTGCTTCCTTTTGCCCAAAAAGTAAAAATTTCACCTAAGTCCCCCATCAGCCCACTCCTCCATTTTTACTTTTTTGGACACGTGTCCCCTCCTGATTGGTTGCAGAACATCGGCCCAAGTTTTGAATTTGATCCTTTTGAAGTTAAAACCTCAAATTCACCAAGAAATCCACCCCCCATTCTAATTTTTCATGGACACGTGTCCACCTGTGATTCGCCACCCGGGGCCGTGCTCCAAATTTTCACCTTAGCTTTTTGACCTAAAAAACACAAAAATGTATTAAGTTTTTCTACCATCCACATCCCCTCTACCCAAAATTTTTCCACGTGTCCTCCTTCTGATTGGAGCAGGGGTTGAGAATGATTTTGTAAACTTTAGAAAAATAGAGCTAAAAAACTCTAAGTCCTCCATCTGTCCCGCTCCTCCTCTTTTGATTTTTTAGGACACGTGCACACTTGTGACTTATTGCGGGGTTTCTAGGCCATATTTTGACTTTTAAAATTTTGCAAAATAAATTCAAAAATATCCAAGGAAATTCAACTCCCCCGCTTCTCCTCGGCCAATCAAAACATGCCACGTAGGCAATTTTGGAAAAGGCGGAGCCATGGAACCAATTTCACCATTTTGCCAAAAAAGTAAAAAAGCAAAAAATGACAAGTTAGAACAATTTTCCGCCGCCCCTTTGGCCAATTATAACCCGCCACGTTGCAAATGCATGCTAAGGTAGAATTTGACGAGGAAATTGACACGCCCGTCTGACTGTCAAAATACCAAAAATTACAGGGATGCCCTAGAATTTGATTTTTTCACCAAGGATGGAATTTTTTTCAAATTTTTTCACCAAGGAGATAAAAGCAATTAGAACATGTTTCCAAAGAATTTTCGATCTTGGGATTGGATTTTCAATGCACATAAGTATGAATCGATCAATTTTGATTTTTTCACGATCGGGCAAAGGGAAAAAATGACATGGAGCCCGCAAATTTAGAAAAATTAGGGCACAAAAAAGGGCAAACTTGGGTGTTTCTTCACAAATGAGGCATGGCAAATGATTTTCAAATGGACTAAGGCATGGAAACAGAAGAAAAAATTTCATCCCATCCATTCAAACTGTAAAAAATATTTCAGGAAAAGCAGAGTGAAAGGAAAATTAGGGCAAAAGCATTGCAAGATCAAAATGGACACCAACATCGGCTCCAGCTCGGGGATGGGCACTCCCAGTGAGTGCCATAAGAACAAAAACGTAGACCAAGTGCCAAAATATCCATTGGGAAAAGGATTCATGAGCCAGAAAAGTAGAAAAACACCTGAGAAAATTGAAAAAAATGGCTGCCAAGAACCAGGGCAAACCACAAACTGAAAAAACACCAAAAACAAAGCACCCCAAAGGGAAAAATGAAAACTATACACTATACAAGTGGTGCATACCTCAAAATTGGGGATTAATCCAAGAAATGTTTCAAATTTCTACCATTAATAGGAAGTTCAAGCAATTCCCCATCCAAGTCCTTGAGAAAAAAGGTATGTTCACCAATCCTGATATCAATGGCATAAGGGCCCATCCATAGTGCATCAAATTTACCATGCTTGCCCTTGTCTTCATGCCTCCTATCCCATAACAAAACCAGATCTCCAACATTGAAGGCTCTAGGAGTGACCTTCTTATCAAACAATCTCTTCAACTTCTCTCTAAATCTGACATGCCTTTGGTGAGATGCTCTTATCTCCTCATCAAGCTCAACAATCTGATTAATCCTTGCTTCATATGGATTGAGCTCTTGATCTTCCAACTGTTGAGAAAATTGAAATGAAGACAATTGTAGATGTAAGGGGAGCAAAGCCTGAGTTCCATATACCAATTCAAATGGGCTCATACCTGTAGCTCTTTTAGGAGTTATCCTATTAGCCCAAACTGTAAATTTCAGTTGTTCAACCCACCTCTTCTTGTTTTGTTCCAAGGTCCTTCTAATGATCTTCAACAAATTATTATTGCTGGACTCAGCTTGTCCATTTCCTTGGGGATTATAGTTTGAAGAATAAGTCAGATTGGTTCCATACTCCTTGCACATTGCCATCAAGGGTTTAGCTCTAAAACACATGGCATTATCAGCCATAATCTTGACTTTCACACACCAAATCTACATATGATGTGATTCAACAAGAAGTCCATAACTACTTGGTGTGTTGCTTTCTTGGTGGGGATTAATCCTCTACCCATTTTGTAAAATAATCAGTGGCTACAAGAATCCACTTATGGCCAGCACTAGAAGGATCTGAAATCTCACCAATGAAGTCCATTCCCCATTATTTGAAAGGGGCTTCAATTGATACAGGCTGCAAAGGAAGGGAGCCTGAAGCTTTTAGTCTTCCAGAGAAATGTTAGCAACTATCACATTTTCTAACCAGCTGGGTTACATCTTTGAAGAGAGTAGGCCACCAATAACCAGCTCTCAAGATATTATGTGATGTTACCCTTCCAACAAAGTGTCCTCCACAAAATCCCCCATGGAAATCAACAACTATTTTGGGAGCTTCATCTTCAGTTATACATTTCAAGAGGACACCTTTAGGGTTCTTCCAAGCCAGCCCAAAGTCATTGATGATGTATTTTTGAGAAGCTAGCTTGAGGGCTCTTTTCTTATTTTTATTTAAGTGATCAGGGAAGCATAGGTGTCTGAGGTAAAATATCACATCCTTGTACCACTCAGAACTTACCAACTTCTCAAGGAACATCTGCCCTTTCTTCCTCTACTTCATTCACTTCTACATTCTGCAAGTTGCTCTCAACCATGAGCTTAGCAAGACCCAAACCTCTTACCAACTTTGTGGTTTGGATGTCCATATCATACTCCTACAGTTTATTTCACCCATCTACATCTTTTTCTTGAGATCTCCATCTCTGATAAGATGTCTTTTACCATGGTGTGGGGAACATAAGCAACAACTTTTGAACTCAAAATATAAGGCCTGAAAACCTTTATTGCTTTCACCAAGGAAAATTCTTGTTTCTCCATGATTGTATACTTTAGCTCAATAGCTTGTAAAGCCTTACTAAAGAAGGCAATAGGCCTCTCAGCCCCATCCTCATCCTTCTATAGACAAAAATAGAGGAAATGGTATTCTCAGAAGCAAAGGAGAAGATTTGGAAAGGACTCTTGTAATTTGGAGCTACCTAAAGACAGGTGCATGTTTAAGTGCTTCCTTAATTCCTTCAAAATCTTGAATGGCAATCCTCCTCCCATTTGATGACTTGGTCCTTCTTTAGCATGCATGTGATAGGAAGAGTTAGCTCAGCAAAAATTGAAACAAACCTTCTAATGAAGTTGATCTGACCCAAAGAAATATTGGATGCCTTTCTTTGTTCTTGGAATTGGAACCTTGTTGATTGCTTCCACCCTCTTAGGGTCAATCATGACACCATTCTTTGATACAATATGACCAAGCAGCTTGGCCTTTTGCATGCCAAAATGACACTTCTTTGGATTAAGAGAAATACCATACTCCCTACATCTGATCAACATCTTCTCCAAGTGCTGCAAATGATCAATTTTGTCCCTAGAAAACACAGTCACATCATCTTGGTAAACAACTATAAAATCATTGATGTAACTAGCAAAAGCAACATCCATTGCTCTTTGGAAAGTGGCACCAACATTCATCAAACCAAAGGGCATTCTAACAAAAACATATGTCCCCCAAGGAGTGGTAAACGTTGTCTTAAGTCTTTCTGATTCTTTGACAACCACTTGATTGTATCTGGAGAAACCATCCAATGTAGAAAGAAACTCAGACCCTGTCACTAGCTGCAACATATTTTCCATGTTTGGCAATGGATAGTTGTCCTTCATGGATGCTTTGTTTAGATTTCTGAAATCTACACAAAGTCTGATATCTCCATTCTTCTTTCTGACTGGGACAAGGTTTGCAACCCAAGATGAATACCTTGTGGGTTGAATAATCCCTCCATCTCTCAGTTTCTTTAGTTCCTCTTGCATCTTCATGGAGAGGAGTGGATTGATTGGTCTCTGCCTTTTTTTGAAATGGTTTGGCCTTAGGCTCAAGAGGGATCTCATGTTGAAATAAATATTCTCTATATGCCTTCAACTCATAATAGGAACAAGCTAAACAATCCAGATACTTCTTTAATAATTAAACGTAAGACTGCTTTTCTTCTTTACTTAGGTTGTTTCCCAAACCAAATATTTCTCGGTTTCTCCCTTGTTCCAAAATCATGCTCTTCAACATCCCTAGATGCAAACATGTTTCTATTGACAATACAATCAACATTGTTGAAATTTGATTCAAGTGCAATAAGACCTCTAGGAATGGTGTTAGTTTTTAATTGGATGATATCTTTTCCAAATGAAGTTTCTCTTCCTTCATTCATGCATATCATTGGGTCCAAATCAATATTCTTGATTAGAAAACTCACCTTGGTTTTGTAGGAACCTTTGCACTTGAGTATCATCTTTAAAAAATTGACAACGCTTCACATTATCAGGGACATTTAGCCTAGTTAAGCACTTCAATATTATACTCACAATAAGGTGAAATGATGTAATTCCCAAATCTAGAACCCAACAGTGCTAACTTGTTAGCAGAAACATTGAGACTTTTTTTCATGATGCACAATGTTGATTGAATTAAACATCTCAATTAGATTCCAAACTATATGTTTGTACTGTTTCATACGCTAATTTTTTGCAGCATACAGTTTTCTTATTTGTTTGAAAACCAGCTTTGAATCTCCTTTTGCAATAATATCCTTCACTCCATACTGTCCATTGCAATTATTAACCAAAAAAACAATGCTTCATACTCAGCAATGTTGTTAGTGTATTCAAAATTAGGCTTGAAGGAAAAAGGGAACTCCTCTAAGCTAGGAGAAAGTAGAACTATACCAACACCATTTCTAAATTTGAAGCAAGTTCCATCAAATAACAAGGTCCAAGAAGATCCTACCACCTTAAGGAACTTTGATTTGTCCATCTTTTTTTCTTTTCTATCAGTAAATCCAATGAAATTTTCAGTATCCACATCATCAAACAACACTTCATAGGAAGCATTGTTGGGATCTTAAATTAGGTGTAACATCTTCTTTTCACCATAAAGTTTGACAAGGCTTCCCTTCAATGGGAGTGGTGGAAAAATACATGTCCATCTGAATGCTATCACCAACACTTGCAGGCTACTTTCTTGAAAAAATCATGCCCCATTTGGTAAGGTAGTCAACAATTACAACATCAAGTTTCAAATTCTTACCCGGATAGGCTGCAAGTTGCACCACAAAACCCTTCACACAACTAACCACCAACACCTCCCTTGAGTCCATGGTAGTAAAATTTCCCATAGGATACTGTCACTTTGATGTCCAACTCATTCGTGACTTCTAGAGGCATGACATTGCATGATGCACCAGAATCCAACATGCAATTGTGAAGTAGTCTATGTCATTTATGATCAAAGTTGTAGAGAATGGATCAAAATTCAATTTGGAATCAACCAAGGATGTACCCAAGTATACCTCAAGATTTTCCCGAAGATACTCTAATGTTGGTGGTGTTCCAAGGTCTGCAATGATTGGAGGAGGAGTTTCAACAACGCTCACATTTCTTCCCGGGGTACTCCTCTCCTCCTTCAATCCTAAGTACACAAATGCTATCTTCTTGTGCTAAGGTATTCTAAGCAACTTAATGATTGGAACACTCACTTTTATTTGGCTTAAATAATTGGGCTATGTCATAGGGAAACATTCTTTGGTAAGACAACATTGGAAGGGAGATAAGCAAGATTCACTAGATGGCATTGGACTTTTTGGTAGCTTGAGCATGAGGAGGACTGATAACTTTTACACGGGATAACATAGCTTCTTGGCAAGTGTTTCCCTTCTAGGAGCTTCTTTGGGGATGCTTGTAAGCAATGGCATTTTAGGTCTGGCTTGAGTCCCAACTCCTTTAACAACTTTGCTCCTAGTGTTATATTCTTTCTCTTGACCTATAACAATATTCATTAACAACTGCCTATCTTCCTCCGAAGGGATACCACCATCATACTTTTTAGTCATCAATGTTATTAAGTATTCAAATTCATTGTTAGGAATTTCAAAATCTTGTACTACATCTGCTTCATAAGTATGAGAAGGAGAAAGAAGTGGTACCCATTTTATGCAATCCGAAAAGGTTACAATAGTCCTTACACATATCACCTCAGTTAACGTTGCTCCTTCTTGGGAATTTGAAGAGAATCCCACCATGAAAATATCATCATTAGTACCATCATCATTATTAGCTTCATCAACTTGTTGGTCCACTTCACATGGAGGATGGGGAACAAAAACAGTCTATCACACCAATCAATATCAACAATCTCCTCAACAACAACAAACCTGGTAGTCAAAGGGTTAGGAACCAATCTAATTTCTCGTGCTTGGGTTTGTCTATTTCCCCCTCCCATAGGTCCTTTGCCTCTGTCATCTGGCCTTTGATCAGCCCTAGGATGATTACCAAATCTATCATGATTTTGTTCTCTTTGCTGACCTTGTGAACTTTGGCTAATTCCTTTCTCAGCTCGAGCTAATTTGTATGAAATTTCTTTGACAACACCTACCAAAGTTTTAAACAACATCCTCCAAATCAACATCCTTGCTAGATTGAGGTTTTTCAAGGTTTATCAACTTCACACCATCTCTCTTGAGAGGTTTACCAATGGATTTAATGTTGTTTTCAATCTACAGTGCCATGGTAAATAGCCTGCCTTAAATTAGTAGGATTTTTTCTCTCAAATAATAGGTTGCTTTCTTATCAAATGCATCTACATATTTTGATCAAACAAGACTCATCACAAGCCCTTAGATTAACATGTAGCCTTCTCAATTGTTTTATTAAACTATTTTGTTAGAAACATGAACCGTTTCATTTAGGTTCTTCTTGATGTTTTCAGACTCAAACAAGAAAAATTTAGGATCAGTATTGTCACCATATTACAACCAAAATGCAATGTTAATATAAGCCCATGAGTCAATAAAATTATAAAGCAGATACTTATACCAATCTCTTGCATCTTCCTCTAAAGTTTGGATAAACAATTTGACATACACATCTTCAAACTCTATCTCAAAATCCTCCATCATGTTAACAAACTAGTTTGAGATGTTGATCACCACTCATATAATTGCTACCTTGAAACTTTTGGCAATCTATTCCTCACATCTTGTGGAACAACATTAGGATACCCAGCCATCCCTCTAAAATTGATAGGACCAAAGGTTTTAAAAATAAATGGGGTCCTAGGTAGAGGCTAAGCAATGTTATTTTGTGGTGGTGATCTTGGAGGAGAAACAAAATGATGAGGAGTGAGAGGTCTTTTGGGAATGGGAATGAAATCTTCAAAATGGATATCCCTTAAAGGCTCTTCTTCTTGATTAACTCCAGAAAACTTGGAAAATACAGGGGTATATTTAGGAGTAACCCTCTCATAAAACAAAATATGGTCCCTCTCTAGATAAAGAATGTAAATCTACAAGAGGATTTTCTGATTTCAGATTTACTTGAAGAGGAAATGCAGTCCTCAATAACAGGCTGATCAATCTGAATTTCAACAATGGGGAACCTCTTTCTTTGAACTCCTCTATCCAACATGAATTTCAAACCTATTCTTCCTTCTAACTCAGCATGTTCCCTAAATCAATAAAAAACTTCCTAGCAGATTCTCTAACTAAACAGAGATCTTCTTCTTTCTAGTTTTGCAGAGGTTAACACCAAAATTCAATTGATAGAAAGCTTAAGATACTGGTATTATTGAAATCAAATCAGCATGAAGTTGCCACCAATGAATTTTACCTTAGTTGTGCAAGAATGCACTAAAGTAATCTATACTAATGTCAGTCAGTACTAATATCATGTAAAAATTAGTAAATTAGACCCTCTCTTCACTATGAATCAATCACTCCTAATGCAATCAAAGTGTAACAACTGCTGGGAACTGATAAAATTACATATAAAGCTTGAAACCTTTGCCTAAATCTTGTAGATATGGGTATAGAAAGATGCTTCCAACGAAATTCGTTTATATGCAGAAACTTGCAAGAAATATTACCAGGGTTTGATATGCATCTAGGAAACCTTCAAATATGCATGCACACGGATCAAACTAAACCAAACATCCCTGAAAATGGTGCCACTTTTGTTGGTACCCAAAATTTGTTCTCCTTTTCAAGTTGAGTAGCATAAAATATAGGGAATGAAGATGTGAAGATAGATAGACCATGTTTTATGTCATTTGTAGTCTGGGGATACGATCTAACTGACCACTCAAATTTGTGGAGAAATGGGTATCACTCTAATAGGACTTGATCTTGTCCTAACTATTTTAGGTTGTGTCTTGTAACCAAGGTAAGAGAACTCTGTTTTCTAACCTTCTAATGGTGAATGAGATTAAGGTATCCTTCTCTTTACTTGAGATTATATGAGGAAGACCTTGGTGGAAACATAATCAACACCCCAGATCTGACTCTCACGAGTTGTCACTCTCCAGCATATGGGTATGTTTTCAACACAAGGCAAAGGTTACTAGAGAAATTGGAATTCATGATCTGTTCTACATAATTTTGCAAATGGATTTTGATCTTCTTGTGGGTATATAATGCAAATCAGGGGTAGTACAGGGTAGGATCTATTGTTTAGATGATTTTGTGGGTGTGGTATTGACAAGACAAAATTGGATATATCAGATCTTTGACAACCTCTACAATACTTGAAAAACTATTAGATAAAAATACATTCAAACAATTAGGATGTTCTTTTAACTAGAAGATGCACAAATGGAATCCCAAGTTGCACTCTTCACACAATCTTTGAGACCTCTCAAAAAAAGCTTAAAAGTTAAAGAACATCAATTGAACAACAAAATTCCTTGATCAAACCACGCCTAAGGTGCCCCCAAAGGCATAGAAGCAATCTCAATTAACAAATTAAGGTGAAGTGATTTTAAAATGCTTATTTTTAATGCCAGATGAAATCTCTTTTAACAAAAAAAAATTGCTGGTGCCACTAAACTATCAATGAGGATGAGATCTGTGTCATTTTTTTTCAAGTACTTTCAATGCAATATTGCAACAAGAACAAGGAAAACTATTTGCATCTATCTTAAAAAATGATAACAAACATCATATTGTCCTGAGTAAAACATATATTTAATTCAAAAGCTTGTTAGATTCAATCAGCATGGGAGATTTTTAGGGACAATATCAGAGCTATGTGGGATGGCTATACACTTGTAACAAACTCACATACATGAAAATCCAACATAGAAGACATTAAACTGGTTCTGTGGTGGGTTTCTCAGAAAATGAGCTTTCTCTGAGAAGTTTTCTCATGATTTTTAACTTCCCCCGTCCTTTATCTATTTCTAAAAAATGCACTATATATCTCTTTCCATATTGGAGCCTGTCTTTCCCAAGAAAATAATATACCAAGGGATCAATTTTGTTACAAAACAATCCTCATGATTCGCTAAAAATGACATTAAATAGAAAAACGTTTGCAAGATGCCAGGTGTGCCAAAAGGTTGAATCATTACAAATATTCAGATCATTATCCACCCCGGAGGGACGTTTCTCATCATTAAGGTATGTAAAAACCTTTTCACTCATCATTTCACCTTTTTTACCTTTCCAAATTACCTCTGCAACTTTCATTTTTGACATTTCACGTGTTTGGACAGATTAGGGAAAAATTCATTTCAAAAACATCTCAGATCTTCAAATTGAGGCATGAAAGTGATCCCAATTATCCTTGAAGGCCAAGATGACATGGAATTACCAAAAATTTGATGAAATTTGATGCAAAATTCACCTGATTCCAAGTTTCCTAAAGCTCCCATGGTGGCTAAAATGGTGCAAACGTTCAGGAACTTTCAATTTACCTTCAACTTTAAATCCTGGCCCTCCATGTGGAAAATGTGGATCAAATATAAGCTTGGGTTACTTTTTAAATTTTTTGATAAAGCCAAACATGTGGTGACAATATGTTTGTATTGGACCTAGGGTTAAAAATATTCTCTTTATAACCTTTTGAAAATTTTGGAAAAAAATTCATTCCATTTTTCGCGCCTCCTTCCTGGGCCTACCACGTGTCCAAAATGTGGGTCCCAGTGAAACCATGGGACAAATTCTACACATTTTACCTCTTTTTGGAAAAAAGAAAAAATTTTCCAAAAAACCTTCATGGGCCCACACCTCGTGAATTCATCCTTGCCACGTGGCATTTGTTAATTCACCATGAGGCCATGTCTCTCCTTTTTACATCCTACCTCCTTCGCAAAAATTAAAAACTTCAAAACTCATCGGTGGCCCGTGCTTTCCTTTGACCTTAAAAATTGGCCACGTGTCACACTTGGATTTGTTGCGGGGGCATACTTCCTTTTCACAATTTTAACCTATTTTTCCAAAAGGAAAAAATTCCCCTTTTCCCCCGGCAGCCCGCGCTCCCACACAAGCCTTAAAATTTTGGATTGGTTGGGAATGCGCTCCAAAATTTCACCTTAAACCATTTTTCCAAAAAGGGTAAAAAATGTAATGACCCCCGAAAGTCCATTCATCCCCTCAACATAAAAATTTCTTCCTTAGCGGTAATTCGGTTTTTCACAACTTTTGCTTCTTTTTGCCCAAAAAGCAAAAAATTCACCAAGTCCCCCATCGGCCCACTCCTCCATTTTTAAATTTCTGGAAACATGTCTCCCTTGGATTGGAGTAAAGCTATATCCCATTTTTAACCTTTTAGAAAACAAAGCCAAAAATTTATTACGTTTTCCATCAGCCCCCTCCTCCATTTTTACCTTCTTGGACACATGTCCCCTCCTGATTGGTTACGGAACTTTGGCCCAAGTTTTTAATTTAATCCATTTGAAGTTTAGAACTTCAAAATCACCCAAAAATCCACCCTCCATTCTGACTTTTCTTGGACACGTGTCCACCTGTGATTCGCCACGGGGCCGCGCTCCAAAATTTTACTCTAGCATTTTGACCCAAAAACACAAAGAATTACAAAGTTCTTCCGCCATTCACATCCCCTCTGCCTAAAAAATTTTCCACGTGTCCTCCTACTATGTAACTTGGGAAGATTGGAATCCACTTCGAGGGGGAAACCTCCAATATACCTCTACCAAGTAGAAGAATCAACTCATACATACATTCCCTCCACATAATGATACTCACATCCTTTAAATAGGATGGGTAACACCTAATCCCAATGTAGGCCGACCCATTACCCAATATAATTAATTCCTATGTGAGCCCATATAACTAACTAAGGGGATGTGTGCCAAATGTCTGCATCTCCATTAACCCATATACATTATATTATCATATCCCATGTGAACCCATACATATAACTAAGGAGATGTGTGCCACATGATTTTGTAACTTTAGAAAAATAGAGCTAAAAAAACTCTAAGTACTCTATCCGGCCCGCTCCTCCTCTTTTGATTTTTTAGGACACGTGCCCACTTGTGACTTGTTGTAGGGTTTCAGGCCATATTTTGACTTTAAAAATTTCACAAAATAAATTTGAAAATCTCCAAGGAAATCCGACTCCCCCACTTCTCCTATGCCAATCAAAACATGCCACGTAAGCAATTTTGGAAAAGGCAGAGCCATGGAACCAATTTTGCCGTTTTGCCAAAAAATCAAAAAATGACAAGTTAGAACAATTTTCCGCCACCCTTTGGCCAATTAGAACCCACCACATTACCAATGCATGCTGAGGTAGAATTGGACGGGAAAATGACACTCATCTGACCGTTAAAATACAGAAAATGCTAGACATGTCCTAGAATTTAATTTTTTCACCAAGGATGGCAAAGTTTTTCAATTTTCTAGGAAATTAGAGCATGATTTAAAAGCATTTTTGATCATGGGATTTGATTTTCAATTACACACATAAGTATGAATTTGATCAATTTTAATTTTTTCATGAACGGGAAAAGGGAAAAAAAGACAGATCCCTGCGAATTTGGAAAAATTAGGGCATAAAAAATGGCAAACTTAGGTGCTCTCTTCACAAATGACGCATGGAAAATGATATTCAAAATGGGACTAAGGCATGGAAATAGAAGAAATAATTATCATCCCATCCATTCAAACTACAAAAAATGTTTCAGGAAAAGAAAAGTGAAAGGAAAAGTAGGGAAAAAACATTGCAAGATAAAAATGGACACCAACACTAGCTTCATGGTTGGGGACTTCTAGACCTACCTATAAAAATATGTAAACTTTTCCAAGAACCCTTTACCTTCATCATGGTTCATTCCAAATTTCATGAACTAACTCACTATACATATTTCACAATCCCTCTTTTTAATATTTAGCCTTTTAGGTCTCAACTAGCCTTGCCTTTTGACATTTTCAAGCATATATTTCTTTACATGAGGTTTTAAGACACGTTTCAAAGAATTTATGGACACTCATTAAGGCTTTACTTCACTTTACAAAGTTTCACTATGTGTTCCTTTGGAAAAAATTTATCAAATCCAAAAAAAATGGGTTTTAATTAGGTCTCCTATGATTGTTATAGTCTCGGACATAAGAATCTCAAAAATATCTCAAAATTCCTCTAATGAAATATCAAAATTCCTTCTTCAACAGTTAAAGGAAATTGTGACCATTGTCTCTTCCAAATTTTTGGTTAAGGCTCCGAGTTTTAAGGCTTTGAGGCTAAAATTTCTTTAAAACCCTAACTGTGCAACTGATCTATCCTAAGAAGATTTATTTCCTTATAAAATGAAAGGTTCTTGTTATTAAGGATTGAAATTTGGTCTTAACAAAAAAAATTATTCTCTCTACAACTCTTTTCTATTTGTGAGTTATGAAAATGAGTCTACTCTATTAAACAACTAAACATTTACTTGCATGCACGTGAAAACAGAGTACTTGAAACCCTCAACTTTAACACTAAAGAGTTTGAGTCTTTATTTGAGAAATTTTTTATCATATGTTTAAACACTTATTAATTTTAATCTTCATGATATCACCATGCATCTTACACACTCATCATATTGACATTAAGTCAAGACTGGATCCTTATAAGGAGAGCACTATTACAGTCTTGTTTCTTAATAGTTTTCCATGCAATGCAAATAGTAAAAGATTCCATCCTAAACTATTGATTATCACTATATCCACCTCTTGTCATAAGGATGAACTAACAAACTTAGTATTATACATTTGCAAAAGTTGTTAGTCTTGTCAATCTACCACTAAAGCTCCATTCAATCATCAGTGTAGGGTAATGGTTCTTCACAAAAATGATTTTTCTAACCAAAAAGAGTTACTTTTTAGGGCTCTAATACAATGAATACAGACCATGCATTATTCATAAGGAATGATTCTCCATTCTTAACAAAATACATCAAATCAAAACTAAGAGAATATACAAAAAAAGACCATTTCTTGGTCAAAAAAAGAGTTTATTAGCTTCAAAATTGTATTACAAATAAAAAATTGATGTTACTTCTTCTCTCCATCCTTCTATTCTTTGAGGAATATGCCTATTGGGAATTAAAATATTGGCTAACTACCAAAGGGTGCATGTGCACCGTGGGGCTAGGAAGAAGAAAGGTGTGTGGGGGGAAAGCATGCGAGACATGGTTTTAAGAAGGGTTTATGAGGAACCAGGGTGTGTGCAACGTAGGACAACAAAGTCTAAGGACTTAGCCATATTTTCCATTCTAGATGCATGAGATGAAAAATGTGACTTGACTAGGTGTGTTGAGTGGATAAGGTATCATCCTAGAGACTTGGTGGTCAAGGAAAATAATATTCCATGCATGGAAGGTTCCCGAAAGACATCATTACAGAAAGTGGAGAGCTCAGATCAGAATAAGTGTGCACCCTTGGAGGACCACATTGACACTTCGGCATACGATCTGCTCCTAGAGGAAGGCATGGTGGTGGGCACTAAAGCTATAAAGGAAGATGCTCAGAACCAATGAACACACAATAACACTCCAATACCTTAATCGAAAAGATGCATCGAGAGAGAGATGAAGAGAATATATTAGGAGGCTCTAGGTGGCTCGGGGTTCTCATTAGAGAACTAGGGGAGTTTTATCATGTCTAAGGGATGGGTCTGCAGAATTTTTGTAATAAGGGAAACATAGCTAGAACTTTTGATACATGAGTTAGAACTTTTTCTTGATACATTTTTCCTGTTATGACCCTATTTGAATGTAATTTGGTTACCAAGACTATGATCAATATGAATATATGGCTCTGTTATGAATATCTGGTTCATGGGTACAAACCCTAGTGTCTTTTATTTATGTTATGAATCAAATTTGTTCTTTATATGATATTTCTCTTGTTATTTGCATGGGTATATAAATGAAGTAGCTCATCCTATACTTTCAAAGAAAATGCATGAACATTTAGTTTTATGCATCCAATCTTCTTTCAATGGAAATTTCTTCTCACAATTCTCACATAAAGGAGGGGCTCGGTGCCCGCACATGCCTCAGGTGAGTGCCAGGTGTTGCTAGCTGATAGGCCCGATGCGTATGGGATTAGAGAGTTGTATTAAGAGTACATGAAAAATGACTACATCTTTGGTTCCATTGTCAGGACCTATTTTCAAATTTATTATGAGAATGATGTCTGATGACAAAGTGCTTAACCTTGGACAGTGTTAAAGCATGGTTTAAGAGCACAGAGGATGAGTTTTCTCATAGATTTAGTACTGGACTTGAGTTTGATGTATGCAAATGGGTAGAAGCACACCTGTATCAATAAGTTGTATGAGACCTATTATTGTTTTCTAGTAGAGTTGTATGAATGGATTTCAACATATGCATCTAGATCAAGTTGGTACTATAGATCTCATGTGTGGACCCAAGAGGAATATTAGAGGCTATAGGATTTTGATTTGACTTGGATGTGTGTTTTTTATCATTGGTGGAGAGCGAGTGTTGACCAGTTATACCCTAGAATATGTTATTTCAATGTATTATTGTCTGGAGATTACAGATTTTGAGTTCTTAAGGGAGCCTAGATGAAGATCCTGATCATTACCCTGAGTTTGGAAGAATTCCCTATGGCCAGATAAGCTTCTTCTAAGCACTGGGCGAGGAAACTAGGGTGGAGGAAGATGGTAGACATTGGAGCTAAAAAGGAGAGGGAAGAGAGATGACTCAAGTATAGTGAAGCTCATGAAAGGGAGTTAGCTAGACAACATGAGGTTACATGAGTGATGTATCTATGGAGGTAGACGTTGCAGGAAGTAATTGAGGTTCACGTAGAGGATGTGAAACCTGGGAAATCTGTGTTACCCCATCTTGGCAAGTGTAGGAGAGATACCCCTTCAGCTTCTGATGATATTTTGTCACTTGGGAGAAAGAAGAGCCATTGGCACGCATCTAAACCCACCTGATGACCAACCCTTGGTGCTCAACTTCCCAAGTCAAGAGATAAGTATTGCTAACACCAGTTGGTATTAGTGGGAGTAATTGATCTATGCCTAGGAGATGTAATTTCTCATTTGGAACATCTATGATCACATAATCATTTCTTTGTGTTTGGAGGAATTTTTTCTAGAACGATGTTTAGGAAAAGTATGAGTATGCAAGGTTTGGGTATTACATCTAGAAGTGGCACGGGACACACATCTGGTAGCAGTGCAATATCACAAACTATTAGCACACATTTTAGTGGGACATTAAGAACACTAGGCACAAGCACCTCAGGCCCTTTTCCAGGTACAGGGGGGAGGATCTGGTGGTGTAGAAGCTAGAGGACCCAGTCAACCTAGTGGATCAAGAGGAATAGGATCTAGTGGATCTGGTAGTGGAGGAAACACTGAAGGGAATCAAGGTTCTGGATCAAGTGGACAAGGGCCTCAACCACCTCATAAAGTATTTTTCGATATGTCTTTACACCTACCAGACTACAAAGGTGTTAAGGATGTTGCAAAGTATGTACAAAAAATGTGAACTACTATGGCACATGAAAGGGATCACTACCCCAAAGTGGAAGGAAAGTCATTTTTCAATGACGTTGCAAGGACACCACGTATAACTGGTACCCGGAAGTATGAACCCCATCAAATAGTGGTAGACTACACAGTACTATGGAATGCCTTCTTGGCTGAATTCCATATCTCTAAGTTCAAACAGAAGAGCATCAACACTCTAAAGGAGATCCAGCAAGGGATGGAAGAGAGTGTGCGGGAATATGATGCACATTTCAAGACTCTCTTGTCAAAACTATCTTATGATATTCATCCTTCTCAGCATGCTCAATGGTATGTTGGAGGGTTGATAACACCATTTAGAAGAGCAATGTCACACAAGACTTTCACATACCCACACGAGGCCTTGGAGGCTACTCTACATGCTAAAGTTGTTGGAGGCATTGATACTGGTGTTAGCCCTTTTCTTAAATCTCAAATTTATTGCAATGGCAAAGCAGTTGGAGAAGCTATCTTCAAACTTGGCACATGAGACTCACAGTGGCCTATGGTGCATATATTTTGAAGTAGGATGGCATACCAAGGACAATTTCCCTTGGTGATTGGTACGCACTATGACGGTGGACTATGAAATTTTCCAAGGAGATCATGATGTAAGTAGGTGCTCATTACTATAGCGCGATCCATAAGAATGTGTCTTGTTATTTCAAGATTTACACCTCTACTACTCATGACACTAAGGATTGTAGACTGATTGACAAGATACATGATTTCATTGACATTGGCATGCACCATACTAGCCTTGCAAGAAATTACAAGGATGATGGTCATCACTATGAAGGGATCACGGATGGAGGAGCATGTGGATGTGGCTTCCGAGGAGGATTTCATGGTCGAGGTAACTGCAGAGGAGGAAGAAGTGATTTCCCATGTGGAACCTGCTACAAATGTGGGTCTACAGAGCACTATAAGCGTGAATGCCCTGATCTGTTACAATGCTCCTGGTGTGGGAAGAAACATAAGTAGGAAGAGTGCCAAGATTTGTTTGAGCATATAAGCCAGGAGCACTAGAAAGATAAAAGAAATGGAATGGTAAGCATAAATAAATCTAACTCACAATGGATTCCAAGGGAGTTGCACGAATCAGAACTAGAGCCTATACTAGTTACGACGCGAGAAGAGGCTACGCGTGTTAGGGAGATGCCAAGATAAAATTTGGTCATTAGAGAATAATTAGTACATAGAAAGTATCTGGACCCTTCTCATCAGAAAGAGGTGTATCAAGAGACCATGGATGTGATTTGAAGCCTACAAGGAGAGATTGAGTGTCTAAAGGAGTAGTCAAGACAGTTAGAAAAAAGGAAGAGTGATGAGGCACAAAAATATCTAGATGAGGTAAGGGAAGTATGCAGAATGCTAAGGCAAGAGAATATAATTCCCTTGTTAGGAGAGTGGTTACGAGAGAAGGTACCATGAGCCAGAGTAGAGTGTGAGAGATAGGTTCTGCATGCTAACCTTCCTCCCCACAACCTTGACTATGAGAAAGAAATCACATTGAATGCAGTTATTGATGGTTGGCTTCTGAGTAATATTCAAATTGACATGGGTGCGGAATTCAATGTTCTCACTCTACACGCATGGAATAAAATAGGAAGACCACTGTTACAACCATCTTAAAAAAATTTATACATGGCAAAAAAGACAAATAAAATTCCCATTGGTGTCTTGAAGGATGTTATTATCACTATCCAAGGGGCAAAGTTCACTAGGGGTTTCTAAGTCTTGGCACTCGCCAAGGTGGAAAACTTTCCAGTATTACTTGGGCACCCCTGGTGTTATAAGAACAATTTTGACCTTTGCTTCAACAAGGGGTACATAAGTTTTGAGAACAAGGAAGAACAGGTCATCATCCCTTTAAAATTTCATATACTGAGCCCTTGGGTGAAGAATTTATTGACATGATCTATATGCACTCTATCAGGGACCCTGAGGTGATTAACCCTATGGAAGGAGTCATTTAGTTTGAAAACACCCAATCCATAAGTGATACAACTAGTGTGGCATGTGATAAATGGGCACACGAGACTTATGAGTTAATTAGGTGATAGTTAACAGGCTTGGTGATAAGAGTAACAAAGGCATGCTCTATCAGGAACCTGGGAGAAAATAATTTACCAAATTATTCTGGAGGAGCCTACCCTGAAATTTTCTTACGAGAGATGGGGGCTCATCGAAAAAATGAGGTCAAAAGAAGAGATCTTCTCAGTTACAACTTACTTTGGACCACAACGCATTGGTGGGAAACACATTGTGATATCCTTCTAGAGTGGAATGAGGTGAGAATCACGTTCCCTATTAGGTTTTCATGAAGCAATGCACCCACTATAATACAAGACTACTATGGAAAGGAACCCACCTTGTTTCACGTTCAAACATGTGAGAGGGCCTGGATAGGAGGTATGGAAGCATTGCCACCTTCTTTATAGGTGCATAAGTTATATTTCACCTTACAAGGTTACACACGTGCATGGTATATTCACTCAGAAGCGTGCCGATAGATAGGAAATTGGTAGGAGTTGATGGTTCATCCCCTTTAATCTTTCGATTATCGGAGTACTAAACCATCGGTGGATAAGGCGTTGTAGGTTGTTAAGCACCTTACAATGGGAGATAGAGTCATGGCAGAAGATAGGATATAAGAGGTACTAGGTGAACTTGGTTTGGAGACAAACTTTTATGAAGAGGAGTCAAAGGAGATACATCTTGAGCGTGCATGCATGGAGAAAGAAAAAGGAAAATTAGTCTACGTGATGGATGGCAAAGAGGTAGAAAATATAGATGTTAACCATACTAAAGGTATGCGTGAAGTCATGGATAGTGCTGAATAGTAAACACGCGCCTACCATGAACCCCTAAAAAATAAGAAGGTTAACATTGGTTTGGAGGTTGAACCTAAGGAAGCCACTATTGGAGATTATTGGTCGGAGAAGGAGGTTTCAAAGATCATTGATCTATTGTGCAAGTTTCAGGATTTATTCCCATGTGGGTATCATGAGCTTAAAGTCATTCACCACTCCTTGGGAGAAATGAAAATCAAGTTGAAGGAAGGTGCGTGCCCAATTCGGAAAAGGCCTTACCAAATGAATCTAAACCTTCATGTTAAATTCAAGTAGGAAATAAATAAGATGGTAACATTAGGTATCATTGAGGTTGTTAAGGAATTAGAATGGATAATTCTGATTGTCTAAGTATTAAAAATTATGCAAGGATAAGGATTTGTGTTGACTACAAGTATTTGAACACAGTATGTGTCATTGACCCTTTTCCAACCCCCTTCACTGAGGAGATCCTGGAAGGAGTAGCCTGGACACGAAATCTATTCTTTCACGGATGGATTCTTAGGATACCATCAAGTTATAATTACAAGGAAGACCATGAAAGAAAAATTTTACCACTTAATGGGAAAGCTTTACCTACATAGTCATGCCATTTGGACTGAGGAATGTGTCTCCTGTGTTTTCACGCATTATTGTACATGTGCTCTAAGACTTCATTCATAAGTTTCTGCAAGTCTACCTTGATGACTGGATAGTATATGGACTAGTGAAAGACCATTGTGGCAATTTTAGGCTGATGTTTGAAATATGTCGACAGTTGAGGATATCCCTAAACATTAAGAAATGTGTTTTTACTACTCCATTTAGAACCCTGTTGGGGCATATTATATGTAAGGAAGGTTTTTGGTGGATCTCGCCAAGGTTGTTGTTACTGTGGGGTTAGGGGAGCTACCAATCAAAGTGTAGTGTGTGGATTCTTTGGAAATATGAGGTACTATCGTAAATTTATCAAGGGGTATGAAAATATTTTCACGCCATTAGAGGAGTTACTAAACACAAGAGTGCATTTCACTAGAGAGAGGCGCAACAAATGGTGTTTGACACTTTGAAGGATAGGCTTGTCACTGTGCCCATATTACACTTTCCTTCTTGGGATAAGCCCTTCCATGTGTACATTCATGCTCAAGGATAACGTTGGAGCAGTGCTAGCACAACCTAGTAAGGGGATTGTTGATCACCCCCTTTGTTTTGTAAGTAGAAGTTAACACCAACAAACTAGAACTATACTACTACTGAACGCGAGGCACTATCAATGATCTACATGTTGCATAAGTTTAGGCAGTATCTAGTGGCAACACCCTTCATATTCTACACAAACCACATGGCATTGAAATACCTAGTGAACAATCCCATCTTATAAGGGCGCATATGTCGTTGGGTCCTATTATTTCAAGAATTTGAGTTTACAGTGGTTGTGAAACCAGGAAAAATTAACTTAGGACCTAATCACTTATAAAGGATTGACTCGGGAGAGGTCGCGTAAAGTATTGAGGATATAATTTCAAATGCACAATTGTTAAGTTATGATGTGCATCATCTGAATTTTAATATATTGCAGTGTTTCTCAAACAGGTGTGGCGCCAAAGGGAATGAAGGCTTTGGAAAGAAAATAATTAGCTATACATGGTGTGTCATACATGTTAATTTGTGGAAACTTATAAAAGTTAGGTCATGATGAGGTTTTTTGTCATTGTATGTTAGAACATGAGCGCATTGCAATCATGGAGGAAGCACATGGTGGGATTGCACGAGGTCACTATGCAGGAAATGTAACCACACAGAAAATTCTACTCATAGGGATTTGGTGGGAAAGTATCTACCAGGATTGTATCAAATTTTGTAAGGGTTGTGACCATTGTCAGCATCGTGGCAAGCCATGAAAAATATATGAGATGCCCTTGAGACCTATAGCCAGTGCAGAACCATTTGAAAAATGGGCAATTGACTTTGTAGGACCAATTTCACCTGCCGCACGAAGGACTGGTTCACGCTACATCATCACTTGCACTTATTACTTGACAAGATGGGTGGAGGCAACACCTACAAGGGATTGCACAATGACAGCTACTAGATTCTTATGGGAAAACATAATCAGCAGGTATGGATGTCCTTTAAACTTGACTAGTCACAGGGGTATACACTTTTTGAATGAGACAGTCAGGATCTTATTGGTAGATTTCATGGTGGCCCATCACAAGACTACCCCTTATCATCCCTAGGTGAATGGAACTACTGAGGCATTTAACAAGATACTAAGTCACATGTTGACCAAAATTTTTGACATGGGAAGACAAGATTGGGATGACAAGGTATCAGTCGTCCTATGGGCATATAAGATAACCTACAAGAGATTGAACAAGGCCACACCATTTCAATTGGTGTTTAGTGTGGAGGATGTTTTACCGGTTGAATTCATGCTACCATCACAGTGTATTGCGTGCATAGGAGGATTGGCTGATGAACAAGAGCTTGAGGAGAGTATCAATAAGTTAATGCAGTTTGACGAAAGGTGATCACTTGCTATATGGAGTCAGAGTACTAAAAAGGCCAAGCAGAATGCACAACATGATAGACACGTGAAGAAAAGGAAATTCGAGGTTAGGAAAATGGTTTTGTTATATGACTCTAAATTTTTGTGCCATCCTGGGAAGCTGAAAGTCCATTGGGTTGGGCCCATACATCATCTCATACATCCTTGATTTAGGTGCATTTTAGTTAAAAGCGTTTAATGGGATGAGGTTATCAAGCCCATTTCAATGGGATAGGCTGAAGCCCAGCTATAAATAAGTTTCCCTATGTTCGTAAATAAGGTAGTATTGCCATTTAGTCTAGGATTTCCTTCCATGCATTTCCTTTCCTTGTGTTTCCCTTTCTCATTATTTGTTCCTTTCTATTTGTGTTGTTTTACTCCTTGTGCGTTGGTAGCCATTTATTACTTTCAAAAGGTTATATATGCACATAGGACCACACATCTATTTTAGTGTGGGGTGGAGTATTGTGAAGTGAAATAGAAGCTAGTAGTGGAAGTGTTTTAATGGTCTGGAATTGAAGGATAAAAAGTGTGTAAGAGAGGAAAGTGCATGCAGGAAAGGTAGACAAGAATTTTGGTGTCACGATAGCTTTGCAAATACCACGTACAAAGGAGGAGAAGTGTAGGAAAAACATGAGGTAGGTGAGGGAAAAAATCAAGTCAAGGAAAAAAGAAGTGCCTTCGCACTGCAACACGTTCATAAGAGTCTTTGGTCAGTAATGATTTTTACTTTCCAGAAGGTTGTGGAGATTTCACATAGGATTGGACGTGGGGTAGGAGTTCTTAAGATTGGATTAGTGGAAAAAGCACATTTAATGCTAAATACGTTGGTAGGTAGCATGGTATTTATTGTAGGAGATAGGAAAAAATCTATAACCATAATGTCGGGCACATTATGTTTTACCTTTCTATCATGAATTTGAAGAGCTCTTACAAACTAGGGCATCCACGAGAAGATTTGTCGAAGGAGGAATTGTGATGAGTTGCGTGAATAGTGTGATTTGCGAACCAGAATGGAAGTGAGTACACGGGCGTAGGGAAAAAGGTTTTAATAGGGTTACACCATTTTGTGAAGGATTTTTCCAGGGTTAGGTTTCTGCAGCTAGGGCATAGGAATAAAGGGATTTTCACAAAGTTGAGCCCCATATTTGAGTAGAGCAAGGAAGAGGAGCAAGGAATAAGTTTTTTTTAACCCGACAAGAAAATGGCACCAAAAAGGAAACTGTATCACCGAAGAAGAAGGGTAAGAGGAAAGGTGAAACAGACTGTCCCCACTCGGTTCAATGAGGAGTGGTATGCGGAGATGCAATACCCCATATGATGTGTTGCTCAAGAATGACGAGGTATACCATGTGAGGAAAGTGGTCGTGAGTAAGTGTAATTTACAACCATTGCACAAGCACCATCGATAGGGCGATGGATTTGGAACTAGTTCGGTCCAATAGATAAAGGACACCAGAAGGGATGTTTAATCTATAATGATGAAGTGAAGGTTAAAATTGGAGAAGGTTAGGTTGCTTCAACTTTATGAGTTTCCCTATTTTGGCAAGCCCAAGCAGTTTGACCAATGGCTATGTCGCACATGCATGAGGATCATTTCTACTTCGCAGGCTGAATGATGCACATAACCCCTCAACTAATCTCTAAGTTTACCTAGTCTTTTCTGTAAGGGGATCCGCTAGATGAAGATTTGGAGGAGAAGGAGGCCATCAAGGAGACAGTCCAGGATTATGACTATAAGAAGGTGTCTCGCTACTTTGATATCTCATATATCTCCGACCGGTGATGAGATGATGTGAAACTTGATAACCAAGCTGAATGGGAGAGAGAGGGTGGACATAAATAAATAAGGTCTGTTCAATGTGTGTCGAAAAATTTCAGAAAGAAACCATCTATAACTTGTTCAGCCTTCATTGTAGAAGAAATCATCAGTGCCACACACAGAAGGAGAGAATATTATGTTTGACAATATCCTCCTCACCATCATCTTCTTAGAATTGAGTTCCCGATGGGCAGCCCTGATAGTTTGTATGGAGTATCTAGATGAAGACCATTCCCCTTGCCAAGAGATTTGAAAAGTACACTTTTGATATCAAGACAACCTCACACAATGCCGTGCTTGGAGAACTGTATAAATGATTTCACGAGTTTGGCTGAATGGATGATACCCTGG